>JAEANM010017347.1:0-12978 GCA_017656035.1 Myanophis thanlyinensis
GACAAACTGCTTGTCTCCAAGCATACCATATATGGTATGCTGTCTCCCAGCACACCATATATGGGTACAGAACACCAACAATTTTATTAATCAATTTTGTGCAGCTTGCAGAAGATACAGAAAGATTTGCCACTTTTTTCTTCTAGTTTCTTTCTGCTTTATTGCTAAAGCTCACAAACAGGTTCTTTTTTTTAGGAAAACTGAGAATATGGGCTGTATTTGACTTTGGTCAAAAAGGACTGAAACATAACCATTTGGAAAACTAAAAAGAACTGTCTTGTTAAGGCAAAGGAGTTTTGTTTTGTTGTTGTTCTTGGCTGTTCTTCAAACTCTGTCTTGAAAGAGTTCAATCTTAGCCACCAGTTTTTTTGAGTGGTAAAGTGGTTTTGAATTTGGGTGCAATTTGCTAAAACATTTCCTCTTGGTGTTAACCTAACAGGCATCTGATTTTTACTGATGAAGGAGATCCAAGAGGCTTGGATGTGGAAGCATCAGTAATAGGTCCAGCAGAGGATCTTGCAGAAGATCCTTTCAAGTGTCAACTCAGAGGAGATGTTATGCCATGCAACTTTAAATGGCTCATTTCATGGAAACAAAGGAACAGATCACAGATTTAACTCAAATCAAAAAACTGTATTCAGTGAATCTTGTAACTTTTCTGAACCAGAAGTGAAACACTAGAGAAGGAATTGGTTGGATGGGCATCATGGTGATTTAAATCCAAAAGCATGCTTCCCTGAAATTATGGTAATACCAATCCAACTCTTAATCTGAAATATTAATTAAACCCTGCAAGTAGATTTTCCTAGCACCCATCTATCCCACAGAAATCCATTGTTCTTTAGTTTGCCCCCCAAAAGTGGAGATTAACTTTAATTTCCATGAAAACACTCCTAAAAAACTATAACCCAGAATCTGAAAATGGGCCACTAGAAAGTTACACATATTTTACCCTTTTGTTATAATATCATCCTTTTAAACACCTTGCACCACAGGTTTTCATAAATGAATTATTTCATAAATAATTACAGGAAATCATGAATGTTAATGATGGAAGTCTTCATACATATGGAAAAATAGATAGGAGACTTACCTCAGTTTTTCCTTTACTTTGACACGATCTCCTGGTGTCTTCATCTGAGCCCCATTCTGTTGCCTAGGGAACCAAAACAGCACCATGAACTTTGGGGTCAGGCCTCCTTTGGAGTCACAGTAACATTTAAAAGGGAGCCAGGCAGGCCAGTTTGTAGTAGATCCTGTGATAGATCTCTTGCTTTTTAATGTTCTCTTGTGAAGTACAAAGGAAAGACAGTAGATGAGAGACCAGCCCTCTAGGGACCAAGGTAGTAAACGTAGGAATACAAAGAAAATAATTATTACATTTTCATATAAATGTAATCCCATACAAGCAGTGGTGGGATTCAAATAATTTAACAACTGGTTCTCTGCTCTAATGACCAGCTGAACCAGCAGTTCTCTGAATGGATTAGAAAGTTTACAACTGGTTCTAACTAATAGCAGCAAACTAGTTGAATCCCATCTCTGCATACAAGTAATCATCGGCTAACAATAGTAATTGGGTACAGAATTTCCATTGCTAAGCAATGTGATCATAAAGTGCAATATCATGTGCCCACATTGCTTAGTGAGAGCAATCTGGCAGTCCCCCATGCTAGCTTAGAGGTCATTAAGCGAGGACTTTCTCACAATTTCCTGCTGGCTTCCAACAACCAAAATCAGTGGGGAAGTGGCAGAAAGTTGCAGGTTGCAGATGGATCATAACAAGCAGGTAAGCTTCTGCCAGATAGGGAAAGGATAGGTGGCAAGGCTGGCTTGGGGTGGCTGCTTCTGGGTTGGGGAGGGTGTGAAAATGTGTTCAAGGGGATGGTGCACCATAAGGTGAGGACAATGGATTTGGGGGGGGCTGCTGCAGAGTTTGGGACTGGGTGCAATTGAAACCATGGTAGTTGGTAGTCACAGAAATTATGCAAGATGAATATTTGATTAACATTCTGCTCATTGGGGCAAATAACTTTTTGTGGCATATAATGTATGCATGTGTTTAAGATAAATAAATTAGGAAGACTTGGGTTTCTCTCATTCAAACTCAGACTAATAAATTGTCCCAGTGACTGCCATTTGTTTTTATTTGAACAAATGAGAATCGTAATCATCTCTTCCATATGACATCAATTTCAATTCTCAATCAAATTCAGTGTTGACTAATATTCAGTTAGCAAAAATAATTGCAATTGAGTTTTATGAACTTATAAACCAATTAATTTCAATAAATTTAGATTGAAAAAAATCCTAACAATTTACTGATGCATACACATTACCTTATAGAAATTATATGTTAAGAGACAGGACCTGATAAAACAAACCCAATTGTTAGAATCACTATATTCCTCAATCATTTGGGGATATCCTCTACACATCTCCTGAATGCTGCAGCTTGCAACACCAATTAGATTTTTATCTTTAATACATTCACTTTGCTTTCAATTTTACAGGACTGGTTTAAAAAAAAACAAGCTTATTGCTGCAGTCATTTCAAATTTTCCAAGTATCTCACAGGATAGTAAATCAGGAACTCTATCCATTTTTTATCTAAAAACTCCATATAAGATATTCCAAGCTAACAAGAAATGACAGATCAAAGTCACTCAATTAAATCTAAATTATTTTTAAGTGTTGCTAGTTTCTCCAGACTTGTTAGGCGAAAGTAACTTTTTGACCCATCCAACACAACCCTATAACCTCTGGCTATTTTTATGGCAAAAATAATTATCACTTTCAACAAAGCTATTTAAAAATTATGGAGCTGGCAAGTAGAAAAATAATTAGTTGAGTAATCAAGAATTTCTCCCATAGTTAAAATGCATCACTGTGTACAATAATGTCAAAGGAAGATGAGAAAAATTAAAAGAAAAAAGTGCTGATTGAAAACATATAAATAGTCTAAAATTTTGTTTGTGTGTGGTTGTGTGTGTACATTTTCCCCACCCCACCAAAAGCCAATTGAGCATCTTTAGGCCTGTCATTCTCTCTTAGCCCTAGGAAGAAGGCAATGGCAAACCATTTCCAAAAATGTGGACACTGCATGGATTGTCTAATCTAGGCAGTTGCCGGGAGTCAAAGTTTACTTGCAAGACGCAAACATTTACTGCAAATTATTAACTTTCTTTCCATGTCTTTCTGTACATTTATTATTTGCCACATACATTGAAATCTGCACACTGATCACTTAGCAGCAGTACTTATTATTGAAGTAGATTGAAATACTCAACTAGGCACACAGCTGATTGAGTTTTCTACCAGTGCTTTAAATATTGTCAGCCAAAAAAATTCTAGGACCTCATTTCCTAAAAGAGCTATAAGATAAAATATGCAATTATGAGAATTTCTGAATAAGGTAGATAATGGCCAACCATCTGGATTCACCTCTATATGATCTGAAAGTAGAACCACAGTCAGTAATGATCATTCATTCAATGACCATTCAAAGTTGCGACAGCACTGAATGAGGAAACTTATGGCCAGTTCTCAGAGTTATTTTCCAAAGCACTAGAAAGCAAGAAAAGAAACAATGGATGGAAACTAATCAAGGAGAGAAGCAACCTGGAATTAAAGAGAAACTTCCTAATAGTGAGGACAATTAACCAGTGGAACAGCTTGCCTCCAGAAGTTGTAAGTGCTTCATCACTGGAAGTTTTAAAGAAAAAACTGGACAACCACCTATTTGAAATAGCATAGGGTCTCCTGCTTGAGCACGGGGCTGGACTAGAAGACCTCCAAGATCCCTTCCCATTCTATTCTGATTGATTAGTTATAGCTGTCCCAGCACCCTAGGGTCATGTGATCACAATTGGTGAACTTTACTGCTGGCTTCTGACAAGCAAACTCATTGGGGAAGCCAGCAGAAGATTGCAAATGGTGATCATATGACAACACACCTAACAGTTGTGTGGGATTTGCCTCATGATTTCAACTGGAATTGCTGGAATAACTGTCATAACTTGACAATCATATGGCATCACCATTACAATCACATCATTTAACGTCAGAGTTCTCAATCCCAACTGCTGCTGTTAACCAAGGGCTACCTGTAATATTAAGAGTGTCAGTTACTAATGAGATTTTTAAAAATGTAAAAATTTGTCTCAGTTTTACAAAATCAGAATTCTGTCATCCATGTCAGAAGAAATAAGCTTAAGAGCATAAATGGCAGTGTTCTGCTCTATATTCACCATAGGGATTCTTCTCTACAATCACCATAGGGATTCAGATGCAACTAATGGAACTTCATAATGACTGTTTAGAGCTTTAGGAACAACAGATTAATGAGCACAATCATTCTGTAGACCTGGTGAGAAGAACTTCCCCAGTCATTTTGATCCTAGGAAAAGACACCAACAGTGAGCATGAACATCTCAAGAGGAAGTTCAAGATAACATGCCAAGTGTTTAGATTAAATCATTCCATGGAACATCTTCAACTGTTAATTATTTGAAAACAGTGCAAAACCCTCCTGAGAGACAAATAGAGCCACAAAGAAAGATGGCAAGGGCTGGTTAACTTAGTTACAGAAACCAACTCACTCCTTGTCTGGAAAACCATTGCTCCAATTTTTTTTAGTAAAATAATCCTGTTTATCAAGTCCCAGGAAAAATATGGCAGAATTTGGCTTCCAGATTCAGGTGATCACTCACAATGAACTTGTTCCTGATACTCTTCTGGTCACCAATTTATTCTGAAATGGTCAAATGGATTAAAATCTTAATGAAATCTAGGCACCAAGTGTCTCCTACTTAAATTACATAAAACCAAGTGGATTCAATGGGTACATTTTCCTGTATCCTTTTTTTACTAATATTGACAAGACAGGGCATATGCCCAAGGACTGGGATATTGTCACAATAACCCCAATATACAAAAAAAAAAAGGGGGGGGGAAGAAGGCACAGAGAAGACCCAACTACAGATGCATCAATAGTACTGAATGTAGTTAAGTAAATTAAATCTTCCCTCTATGTGATCTTTCTGACTTTAAGGCTGAATTCAGTTCTATTTCATGAAAAATGGGGGAAAGGATTTTTGTTCCTCTTTTTTTTCTTTCCTTAGTACAAAAATTACAAAAATCCTTAGTAGTAAAAATTGCATTTCGACCCCATTCCTAAAATGTGGTGCTGCCCTTACTGGGCACTCTCTAGACCAGACATGGGCAAACTACAGCCCGTGGGCCACATGCGGCCCGTTGGGCTTTTTAATCTGGCCCGCCAAACTAGTTACTAGTTCGATTTTGAAAAATAATCCCTCTCTTGTGCTTCATCCTTTTGGGGAGACCGTCCGGGGGTGGCCGAAGGAAGGAGAGGTGGGATCCATTTGAGGCTTTTTTTTGCAGGGGGATGGAAATGAGAGAAGGGTAGGTGGCTGGGTGTTTTGCTGCCTGTTAGAGGCCAAATCTTTTCATGTAATGTTTTTTACATTTAATTTATACTAGTTCACACAAACACACCATTCTCCTATTCTGGCCCGGCCCCTCTGTCAAATTTTAGAAACCATTGTGGCCCGCGAGTCAAAAAGTTTGTCCACCCCTGCTCTATACCAATACACATTAAAAAAAAGAGGACAGCAAGCTGTATCCTTGCTTCAGATCAGTTTCATTTTTATATTAGCTCAATGCCCGACTGGTCTTGACATTCATGTCCCTAAAATTTTATGAGGTGGAATTCCTCCCCTCTTTGCAGATGATACAGCAGTTATCTCGCACATTCCCGATGGATTTAAAAGGGCTATGGGTTCTATAATTCAATACAGGAAAATGAATAATCTGACTATAAATTATAAAAAGAATTGGTAATCTCAAGAAAACCTAAGAACACAGACAGACAGACTGACAGACAGACAGACAGACAGATAATCGAATTGAATATAGGTACTTTTTGCTTAATAACCAGTCGTTTAGCAACTGTTTGTATGATGCATCCACCAAAAACGACTTGCTCACTTTTACAGCTGGTGGCACCGTTCTATGGTCACATGACTACAATTTAGGATATCATTTGCCAATTTTCAGCCTTTTGGGACCGTTTTTGGCAAAAAGAAAAAAGAAAACCACCCACAGGAATAGGTTCATTTAATAACTAGGGTGTTTTTATTTAAGAACAACTGTTTTCATTTAATAACCATGGTGCTTAATGACTGTCATAAAAAAATCATGAAATCTGATCATGTGGGTGATGACTTACGACATCATGACTTATGATGGAAATTCCACTCTCCATTATGTTGAATACTACCTGTTCAGGCAGATCTTGCTTAGTGATTGTTTGAAGTTATTGCATTGAAAAAGCCATTTTATGACTAGTCCTTGCATTTATGACGGGTGCAGCTTCACAACCAGTGATCATTTACAACCAGCTTCTGAGAAGCAGATTTAATGGAGAATTCAGCAGTAAAACCGCAAGTTGTGGACACACCTCTTGCTTAACAACCAGTGACTTGCTTAAGGACAGAATGGGAAGTGATGTCATAAGTGTCACAGCTACATGATAGTTTATTTAGCAATAGAGATTCCAGACCCAATTGGGGTTGCTAAATGAGGACTACCTGTATGCGTCTATTTTTAAATATTTGGATGTAGCCCTCCAGAAGCACCTTGTCCAAGTAGCTTCAAAATCCTCAGAAATTCTTTTATACCAAAGGGAGGGACCTAATGCAAGGCTAAATCTCCTTCAGGTTGGGGAAGGATTTCTTCAGGTCTAGGCACAATGGACCATCATTGGCATTATTACAAGACAAATGTATCAAAATTCCACTAATAGAATGCATCTGCTCTGGGGAAATAGAAACTGTCCAACATATGCTACTTCTCTGTGATTTCTACAAAGATTTGCACAGGAATTAAGTATTATCCTTGCAGCAATGCCTCCTAGGAATGACAGAAGCTTATTATGCCAATTTTCTTCTCTCAAAATCCAGTCACGCTTTCACCACCAATACAGTAAACCAAATTTTGCAGGGTTGCAGTGAAAAGACATCTATTCATAAAACTGAAAAAAGTTTTTCCCGAAGACCCATTTTATTAATTTTATTTTTCTTGTTTTATTCTTTTTGGTAATGCTAGTCTTTTGATTGTATTGCTATAAATTTCAATTTGATGCTGTTTACCATTCATCTCATTCTAGGGTATCTATACTACTCATGAAGCTCTCCCTGGCACAGGGATTTGCAACTCCATCATTATCACACATACAAGCATACATATACATGAACGCACAAACATTCATACACATCTTAAAGACTATGTCTGGCAGGTATGCATCATCTATAACACTGTATCTACCTACCACAAAAGTTCTATGAAATATACAAAACAATTCCAAAATATTGTATTCATTTTTAGAATTCTTAAAGTATGAACATCCAGAAAATTTGAAAGAACACATTTCATAATTAAGCAAATGCTTACAGTGGGGATAATAAAAATATGGTAATAATCATTGACATTAGGGCCCAATGGCTCATCGGTTAAAGAAGCTGAGCTCAAGACTCAAGCTCCATACAACAGGGTGAACTCCTGTTAGTTGTCCCAGATCCCGCCCACTTAGCAGTTTGAAAGAATGAGAATGTGAGTAGATTAATAGGTACCATTTGGGTAGGAAGGTAACTGTGTTCCAGGGCCTTTGGTGTATAGCCATGCTGGCTACATGACCATGGAAATTGTCTTTGGACAGTGCTGCTCCCTCAGCCAAGAAACAGAGATGAACCCCATGCCCTAGAGTTGGACATGACTGACAGAGAAACCTTTATCTTTTAATCATTAGCAATCACAAGTTTCTTTAAAGATATGTATTATATTGCTCACCCAAACATGGGAAGATAAGAAACATGAGAGGTCTCCTCAGGAAATGTGTTTCATAATTTTACTACCTATTAACAAAATTCTTGCCGCTTATGCTTGCCCACATAAGTTCTGATGAGCATGAGTAGATTTACAAGATGGGCATCCCAGCCTTAGATCAATAGAAATCTAAGCCTGTAAACTTTAAAGCATTTAATTATCAATCAAGATCATGTCTGGTGCACAATCAAATAGAGCTTAGATCCCAATTTTTTCTAGAAAAGGGAACCTCTATCAACCAGATAAAATTGGTAAAATGTATTGATACTTGTTATCTGAGGAATACTGTAGGATCCAAGAACATCTCCTAATCCAGGATGGGGGAGCATAACTCAATTAAACATAAGTTCTACATCAGTGCTTCAACCAGCAGAATACCCAATGTAACTTAAAAGTCCTCCTTGTTTTACTAACATTCATTTGATTGCCCAATCCTTGCTACTTCAATTTGAATAGGATTGTAGCTGCCTTTCCTTGGTTTACTCCAGAAAGATAGCCTCTCATTCAGTGAAAGTTGGAGGGAGGCTCAGAAAACTCGAGTATAATGAACTTCTCCAACTGGCCACTCGACAATAGTAAAGCATTGACTTTTCCCAAAAAGATTTTATGACTAAAATTGTGATGACCTGGAGTGTGGCATGAAAGCAACACAGGCAGAGTACCAGTCCAACTTCCATTTATTGCTCCAACTGTGCCCCCAAACCGTTCCCACAGTCACTGCCAATCCTTAAGCAAAACTCTCCCACGCACATTCAGAAGCTTCTGGCTGCAAATAGTCCAGTGACCAACATTAGCCACACAGCAACCAGGGCCAGCAGTCCAACAAGTCAGGTTAGCCCCGCAGTAGCCAGGGCCAGAATTTCAGTGAAGCAGGCAAACCAGACAAGACTTCCGGTTTACGTTGCGGTGCTCCTAGAAGCAAAGGCAGATCGCTCTGCCTTTGTTCTAGATTTCCCCCGCTTATGGGCCTCCCTGTGGGCTGAAAGTTGCCCTGTAGGGGTGATAAAGCCAAGGAGGCATGCCTGGAGTGGCCGAGGAGAGTGTGTGGCTCTCCTAGTGATCCCCCAGGCATAATTCCCTCTATGCCATGGCAGGACAAAGAAGCAGCCAAAATGGCTGCCTGGAGCTGTGGCAACCGATGAGGACACATTAAGATGAGTGCAGGAGAGGAATTGTGAGCAATGCCTGGAGCTGGGTGAGAAGAATTTTCGCTACTTTGATTGTAACCCCAAAGACTATTTTAAGACAGTGTCTCCAATGATTCAGGAAGCAGCAGCAAACTAACGAGGGGGAGAGGAAAAAAAACCCTTAGAAAGAACAGAGAGACTTAAAGGGGAAGACATCATTTTGCTAAAAATAAATAAATTTGGTTGTATAATTGATTGAAACGTCATTGTGACTAGGCACTTGGTGCTGGAATCATGGATGTTTAAAATTAATATTTGGAAGCACAGGAAAGGATTTCAAAAATAAAAAACCATTTAAATATTGGAACTGGATTTAACACAGCCATCTTCTGCCAAAAGATGTATACTACATCTGTAACCTAAAAAGATTTTAAAAGAAAGGAAAAGTTACCGTTTGAGGAAGTTGACACTATTTCATATAAAGACTGGGCTATAAAAATGGATTAAAGAGGTTTTTGGATTCTTCGGGACCTGATTTAATAATTGAATTGAATAACAACATTGGACTATATGGGGATTGGACCACTGGACAAAAGATGGATAGATTCCAGGGGACTAATGTTAAAAGTAATGATAAGGTCAAGGAGAGGATACTATAGGAACATTAAAAAAGAAACTGAAACTGAAGAACCCAGACATTGTGGCTGGAGAGGAGAGAGGGATAAGAACAGATTGTAAGAAAAAAGAGTGGGCATGTGAGAAATACAGTATGAAGGAGGACAAGAGATGATGGGTGGGGGGGGAAGCCTGCACAATTAGCAGGCCCCCCCCAAAAAAAAAACACCAAGGGAATTTAAATAAAATGTGAAATAAAATATTCAATTTGATTCCAGAAGGGAAAATATGATTAAGTATTGAACAAAGAAAAATGGTAAATTAAAATTAATATACATATTGTTAGATTTATAAAGTTTGTGAAAAGCAATGCAATGTGGGCGATTAAGGATATTATAAATCGGTGATAATATAAAAAGGATATCATGTAACATCGGTAATTAAGACTACAATATGAATATGAACTTCATTATTAGATCTATATATATATAAGAAGGGTAATGCACATGATTAATAATGTTATATAAGTAATGGTGAAATGAGTAGAATGTAATAAAAAGTATGCTATTTTTACTATATTATTAGAAAAATTAAGAAGTGAATAAATGAAAATTGTAAATTAGAGTGAATATGTATAATATAGTTAGATTCATAGAGTCTATGAAAGGCAATGGGTGTATATTAGAAATTAGTGATTAATTGGTGATTAATATAAAATCATATTAGGCAATGTTGGAATTTAAATAAAAATATGATTGAATATGATTTTATTATTAGACTTGTACAATATATTTAGGGTAATGTATAATGATTAATAATATGATATATGCAATAGAAGGATGTTTATAATGGGATAAAAGTGGGTTTTTAAAATTTTACTATAGTTATTATTAGAATACTATAAAGGGGTAAAATTAATTGAGAGGAGCAAGATATTATTTGCAATAAAAGAAAGAATAGGTAGAAAATAGGGATGGGCATTAAGATGGATAAAATGAAGTTTTGATTAACTAAATAATAGAAGCAATTGTATTAAATATGTTCAATATGAATTTGATTATATAAAAAGGAATGCCACCTGGTAACATGCTGTTCACACAAGGATTTGTGTGTTAAAAACAAAACAAAAAAAAAATAAACAAAATGTTATATAAAAAAAGAAGCCTCTGGCTGCAAATAGTCCAGTGACCAAGATTAGCAAACAGGGCCATTAGTCAGGTTAGCCCCACAGTAGCCAGGGCCAGAGTTTTTCAGGGAGTTCTAAGTAACTCCCACAAAACAGATCACAGCAAATTTCACCCAAGGCTCTACTGACTCAACCTTTGTTCATGACAAATGCCCCTCACACCGGCACCTCATTATCTCTCAGTCTCCAGGTGTGCCTTGTGAAAGGGGACAGGGCACTTTCCTCCCTCATAGCTGGCTCGATTTGCATTGGTCATGCCTTCTCTCCCCCCCTAAGTCTTGTTGGATCAGGAGGGGGTAATCCTTGCTCGTCTCCTGAACTTTCCCTGTCTGCAGACCTTACTATTTCAGGCAGGCCTTGCCCGGACTGCTCTTTCCCAGTTTCCCCCAAGGTAATGGAGCTGTCCTCTCTATCTCTGCCAGCTCCCATTTCAGCTCGTCCTCCCCCATGGATTCTGACTCCCCCAGGGGCATGACAAAAATCTTTTTGGAAAAGGTATGACTCTGCATAGAGAAGTCCACTGATACTATATTCTGAAAATAAAATTTTCCACAATTTAAATAGGCCATTATTCACAAATTTGAGTTATTTATAAAAATAATAAAGGTGGGATAAAAGTAAAATAGATAAAATAAAATGGCCATCTCCTGCCATATTGAAGAGCTCAAAAATCCATTTTATTTTTCATTCACAGCTACAGAAGGAAAAGAAGACAAAATATTAGATTTTCCTAAGTCATATCTGTTGCCAACAAACTGTGATATACTTTAACTTTGGATCAATTTTTGACAAGCTAAAAGGAAACAAAACAAAACAACCCTCCTTGAAAGTAACAACTTCTAGACATGGGATGGTTTCTTTTCTCATTCAAGAAACACCCAGGAGCTACACTTTCCATTACTAACCCATTTTAGTTTGACAGAATTTGACAGAGCAAACTGAAACAAGAAAAAAAAATGCTTTGAACAATCAATACAATTCAGAAGACAAAATACTTTCGCCTCTCTGGGAACTGCACCAATGATTTCTATAGGGGAGAAAACCATTTTCCGCATACCACGATTCATGTCAGGGAACCTCATTCCCACAACTGTGTCTGAGCAACACCGCCGTTCCATTCCTCTAACCTAACAAACAATCCAGTGTGAATCTGATGATAATAGAAACCCTTGACAACGGGGAAAATTATGGGAACATGTTGCTGGTGACTGCTCCATTACTCAGTTCAACTTTAATTACAGTCAAGGGGACAATTACGTCAAAAAGAAGGGCAAGCTATGTTTTACTACGCCTCAGCACATGCCTAGAGTATGTTGTAAGGGAAACAGCCAAAGACTAAGAAACTCTGGGACTCAATAAGAATATTAATGTACTTGGGGAAAAAAAACCCAATGAGCATTGACCATGACAATGACCTAGCAAACATGGCACAACTCCCCAAATCTCTTTTTCCACACAATACAGTACTGACATACAGTCGGTTTTTATCTAGTTTTTTCTCATGGAAACACAACCTTCATTCATTTAACTTATTTCCTTGGCTGCCTTGTTTCTTTTCTGCATTTTGTATCTTTAAGTTCCTCCAAGAGACCGTTTTAAAACTAGTATATATCTTTTTATAGATTCTACTAGATCTACTGAACTTCAGCAACCCGTTATGTAATAAAACTTTTAACACTCTCATTTTCACATATTCGATGGACTGAAAGATCTTGTTACGCCCCTGAGAATTTCAGCCTGAAATACATATGTTTCTGGTTGCTATGTCTACAGAAATATTTCTTTTAAAAAGAGCGATACTGATCCTATTACCACTGCAACCACCCGATGTCTGTTTATTTAATACTAACAAGATATCTTGCTTATTTAATAGTAAAGCTGTATTACTTGAACAGGATACACAACAGTCCATCTCATTCCATTCCAAGTAGGACAAACAGGCTAATATAAAGAAAAGGACTTGAGGAGTGAGAATTTGTGCTTAGAAAAATAAAATGGTATTGCATGGAGGTCAGAACAATTTAAATAGTAAAAGGCAAGAAAATTCAGAATTATATGATTTTTGCCAAGATGGATAAGCCTTAACCATTCTGAAATAAGAGACAAAAAAACCAATCAAGCCTTGTACAATATAATTATGCATTT
>JAEANM010017348.1:0-12978 GCA_017656035.1 Myanophis thanlyinensis
GTTATTGTATTTTTTATCGGCTGTAAACCGCCCCGAGTCCTTGCGGAGATGGGGCGGTATATAAATATAATTAATAAATAATAAATAAATAAATAGTGTCTCCTTTAAAGACATAAAAGGTAGGGCTGTTATTAGTTGTGTCAGAAATAGTCCAAGGCATCATCAGTGCATCATGCCAAAAGCCTCCTCTGTGACAGCAGTCGAGGCACATGGTTGTAGGGCAGCTTGTTCGTTTCGTGGCAAAAGCCCAGGCAGCCACTGAAATAGCTAGTTTCGGTGAGTTGGCTAGTCTAAAGAAAAGAAGAATTGGGGGCAACATGAGAGCAGCATTCCCGTGTTTGAGGGGCTGCCAGAAAGAAGAGGGGGTCAAATTACTCTACAAAGCACCAGAGGGCAGGACAAGAAACGATGGGTGGAAACTAATCAAGGAGAGAAGCAGCATGGAATTAAAGAGAAACTTCCTTAAATGAGGACAATTAACCAGTGGAACAGCTTGCCACCAGAAATCATGGGCTCTCCATCACTGGAGGTTTTTAAGAAGAGACTAGACTACCATTTGTCTGAAACAATATAGGGTCTCCTGCTTGGGCAGGGGGCTGGATTAGAAGACCTCCAAGGTTCTGTTCTATTCTATTCTATTCTATTCTATTCTACAGTGGAATGCTGTGATGTTCAAAAAACTTAAATGCCTGTTTTCATCTTAACCAGTATTAAAGCAATGAGACCCTCACAGCCCATTTCTTATTCAGGCAGCTGCTAGCGATGTGGCCATGGGGGCAATGCTCTTGCAATGAAATGAACAGGGTGTCCCACAACCATGTGCCTATACTTCCCAAAAATTCACCAAACAGTGGTGGGGGTGGTCTGTGAAAAGGAGGCTTATGTGGTGTGCTGGACACTCTTGGAGGCATTTCGTGGAAGGGGATAAAACACCTTTTGAGGTGTGTACTGATCCTAAGAACTTGGAAGCCCTAAAACACCCTGGAGGCTGTCGCCCAAGCAAGTCTGCTGGACTCAATATTTTAACACTTTCAATTTCACCTTGCGATACCTTCAAGGAGGGAGAAATTTCCTAGCACAGGGGTGGGCTATTATGGCTCCTTCATGACTCGTGGACTTCAACTCCCAGAATTCCTGAGCCAGCTTTGCTGGCTCAAGAATTCTGGGAGTTGAAGTCCACGAGTCATGAAGCAGCTGTAATTGCCCACCTCTGTCCTAGCAGATGCTTTGTCCAGAATGCTGCAATGTAACAGCTCTAAGCCAGAAGTGATCAGACCAGTCACTCCATCCTGCCAGCTTGCAGCACCAGTAACCCACCTGGGTGCAAGCAAAAATGAAGTCCCAGGTAGACGAGGATGTAGAGAAGATTCTAAAGATAGCCCTAGAAAATGACAAGTGGTTCCATGAGCACACAGCTGAATGTACGATGCAGAATGGTCTTGCCTGGGTAGGAGCCAAGTTATACATTCCCGAAAGTCAACCATTACTAATGCTAAAGAAAAGTCATGACTCTAAAACAGCAGAACATTAGGGTTTTATAAAAACCCTACACTTAAACAACTGGCAGTTTTGGTAGCCATCACTTTAAAAAGACTTTGAAAGCTATATGGGCAGTTGCCCATTGTGTGCCTCAGCAAAACGGCAACAGGGAAAAACACCAGGACTCCTCCAACCAGTGGCCAGAGCCCAATGCCCCTTGGAAGGGAAATTTCCATGGACTTCATAGTGGAACCTCCTGAAAGTTTGGGGAACACAGGTGTTTGGGTGATAACTGATCTATTTTCCAAGAATTGGAACTAATTGTTAGGAGCCCTGGTGGCACAGTGGTTGGAATGCCGTTATTGCGGGCTGACTCTGCCCACAGCCTGGAGTTTGATCCTGACTGGCTCAAGGTTGACTCAGCCTTCCATCCTTCAGAGGTCAGAAAAATGAGGACCCAGAGACTGCTGTAAAGGACTACAGGGTGGTATGTAAGTTTAAGTACTGCAGGTTCTCTCATGCCCTAAGCAACATTTCCAGTGGGTTTGCAAAGAACCAAAACTGTCCCTCTCCGAGTCTGAGGCATGACTAATCCTGAATCAACCTCTCAGAACAGAGCCAAACCCTGTGGACATTATCCTACCCCAGACAGTTCCTCCTTACTCATAAGCCAGCTTGGCAAGGGAAGCATGAGTATGTCACACAGACCAGGAGGATACCTCCTGAGCTATTCTTAGACTGTTGGGTTCATAGAAAGTTTTTTCGGAGGCTCCAAACCTCTGGCATTTGGGAGTGCAGACCTGTTGCCCCTTTCAGAAGGCAATAGCCTGGTGGAAGCATTGGGAGAATCAAAGGGAAGCACTTGTTACAATCACAAAGCAATTGCTTGTTTAACTTTGGAGATGACTCCCAAGAGTGTCCCCCAGAAGCAAGAGAAGGAGACAAGACAACGTCCCAGGGAGACTGTGGTGACCAAAGCAACAAGGAAGAAAAGACTTGGCTCAAAAGCAACCTCCATCCCCGTGAGTGCAGGCAGACTACATCAACCAGGCCTGCTGAGCATGTTAATGCAAATATGGAGAGGGTTGGCTTGCTGGCATCAAAGTTTACCAAACACCCAAATCTGGACTTCTCTCAGGTGGACTTCCAGCAATTCAATAGAGCAGCTCCTGCCAAGGATCCCCAAAGCATGAACTGGGGAGAAGCTTTCCAGAGGTATGAGTAACGCAGCCAGAAGTATCTATGGGGATTGTCCATCATCCGGGTCATGGTTGCCCCAAAGGTGCTTTTTCAAAAGGCAACTGGACATTTCTTGGTTTTTCCTTGAAGGCATTTTGCTTCTCATCCAAGAAGCTTCTTCAGTTATGAAAGAACTGAAGAAACTTCTTGGACGAGGAGCGAAATGTCTTCAAGCAAAGTCCTCAAGCCTTTTGAATAAGCGTTGATGGGGCAGCCAGAAATGGAACTTTTATTGTACCCAGGAATGGAAGACACCCCAAGGAGTGGATGGGGGGGCAAATGCAGGCCTTCTGGTTCAAACAGGGTCACCTGTCCTTGCTTCCACCTGGGAAAGAAGGCTCTGATTGCTATTTTTCACACTCATGCTCTGCATTTCTAGATGGTTAATATTTTATGAGTTTATCAAAATACAAAATACAGACGTACAATTAAAAATGAAAATAAGGGAGGAAAAGGGGAAGAGAGAAAAGCGTAGGGGAAAGAAAAAGAAAATGATTGACCTCCAACTCCTTTTAACAGATTAGCAGAGTTGGAAGGGACCTTGTAAGTCATCTAGTCCAACCCCCTGCTCAGCCACGAGACCCTATTCCATTTCTGACAGATCTCTTCTCAAAAGCCTCCGGGGATGAAGCTCCCACAACTTCTGAAGGCAACTTCTGTTCCATGGGTTGATTGCTCTCCCTGTCAGAAAATTCCTCCTTGTTTCCAGGTTGAATCTTTTGGTGCAGTAAATAAGGAAGTAACATAAAACCCCACCTTTTAAATTTGTATATAATCATACATATACTAGCCTCTTCTATAACAACAAACCTATCTAATCAGCAAAGCCCCAAATCAAAGCTTCATTTCCCCCTTGGCTCAAGCACAAAGTCCAGAAGCAGTTCCCAAATAGAAACAGAATTAATTGTGTTCTTTTCTGTAATCAGAGCTGTCAGTCTAGCTACCTCTGCTAACTCCATCAACTTTTGCAGCCAGTCATCCATTGTGGGAATCAAAGTATCCTGCTCATGCTCTGCTTCCCTGATTTGGGAATCTCATGCTGCTTAGGGAATAAGGATTGAAATCCAAGGTCAAAAAGCCATGCCAGGAGAGGAATGGGCTGAAGGCAGCAGAAAGAAGATCTACGCAAATTCCCAGTCAGGACAGAAGAAGAGAACATAAGGGGATGTTGGGGAATAAGACATTAGAAAAGAAGGAAAACGTTCCTAAAGGAGGGAGGCTTTCTGGTTTACAGTCACAGAGACTCAGTCTATTCCTTCTTATTTAAACCATTTCCTTTGTTTTTTAGCTTGTTCCATTGTCAAGACTCCCATAAGAGAGCCAAGCTGCACATCTCCTTTTCTAATAACCAGTTTGATGGATAGTGCATCCATGCTTTGCATGCCACAAATCAGTTGTAATATTTAAGCAATCTTAAGCAAGCTCTACAATGACCCCTTGGGCTACAGGTGCTTGGAGACTCAGTGCCCAGAGCGAGGTCCTCCCAGAGTTTGACCTATCACAGTACCACCATCAGCTTTTCCCCAAAGGTGGTTTTTCAAAAGGCAGCTGGACTTTGGTTTTGCTTGAAGACATTTTGCTTCAGCCCCAAGAAGCTTCTTTGGTTCTGACTGAATGGTGGAAGAAAGAAACATTTTTATTCCGTGCAGTCATCTGTTCGTTAGCAGATGAGAGTCATTGTGGCCACTTGGAAGTTTATCTGTGCCCTCCGGGTCACCTGAAAAGTGCAAATAGGTGTGGAACCTTCTTGGAACTGCTGAAAGGACGGTGTGATAAACAGGAGATAGGTGGTGTCGTATCCCTCCCTCTCTGTTGAGAGAGAGCCGTTCAGTCTTAATATAGATGGCCTCTTTGAGTCAGAACTAAAGAAGCTTCTTGGATGAGAAATGAAACATCTTCAAGGAAAAACCAAATCTACTTGCCTTTTGGGACAAACATCTGGATGACCGAGAATCTTCATAGATCACCCACCATTGCTTTTAATGAGGGTGTTGAAAGGTTATGCGAAGAAGACTGAGAGGGAAGGAGAAGAGTTAAACCTTCCTCAGTCATCTCTGGCCCCAGTTATAGGAAGGGGAAATAAGCTCATTCCTGGAACCAGCCTCACCAGCTGAAGAACAGGACCAGCTGGGCCCAGTATGGCATTATGGGAGGCTCTGGGCGTGGAGGGAAACCCTAAACCAAAGCATCTCTGGGCACATGGCTAGTGTTATATATTTAATTTGGAGCCAAAGAGGGAACTTCTAAAGTGCAATTTTCTTGAGAGAGCATCTCAGGCCCTTCCTTCTCCCTTCCCCTTGAATGATGGGACTTCCCTGCCTCCTTCTGCAGCTGCTAGGTGTAATCTCCTGCGGCCCCTTCCACTCATCAGCCTTGCCAGTGGCCGTGCCAATGGGATGGCATGAAGACTGTGAGAGTTTGGGAGCCTGACTGTGCCCTCCCCAAACACATTGGCTGCCTACACCGAGAAGAGAAGCGAGTGGGATCCATCAAGTCCCACCCTCCCACCCACCGAGGAGCTCCTGAAGAAGCCTTCCCTCCACGGTGTTGCTTAGAAACCTGGTGAGAAAATGCCGGAGGAAGGACATGCTGCAGAACAAAACTCATGCATGATTTTTAACAGAAACCTTTTCACCTGCCTTTCCAGTCTAGCTTTCCAAAGTCTGCTCATCACCAGTAAAGGCCACCTGGAATGTCTAAACCAAACTCTGCCCAATTCACATTTACTGGGGGAGTCTACAGTTCATCTCCTGAGCTGGCTTCTCCAGAACAGTGGCCCATCTGAGCTCAGGGTTGGGTAGCATTGCCGCCCCAAAGACTGGTGTTTTTGCAAGACGGTGCGTTTTTTTTGGGGGGGGGGGAGTTGGGTAGATGGGGAAAGTAGGAAGCTACCTTACCTGCATCTGCTTACCCGTCCCACGCATTTCCTTTATTGTCTACCACCTCCTCTGTGAACTTTTCCAGAGCAGTTGGGAAGGCAGAAAAGGCTCGCTTGACTCCCTGCAGATCACAGGGGGTGTTTGAGGGGAATCAGACAATTGTTGGGGGGACAGCAGGGACAGGAGACAGGAAGTGGGGAAACTGTCATCTGAAGCTCTTATGCACTTATGTCCTCCCCAGGGACCTCTTGCACTCCTCTCTTTTGCTCCAGAAGTCATAAAGAATCTCGAGCTAACTCTGGCTACCTTCACTGCCAGGGACCTTAGAACATGGCCCCCAACCTTTCCAGCTTGGTGGACTGGTGCAGGGGGGTAGAGGGCACGGCTCTGGTGAGTGGTAGGTGCTTGCGTATAGGAGAGCAGCTCCATTTGTGTGCAAATTAATGCTCAAGCACCCACTGCTCATGTGCGTGGAGCTGTGAGTGCCAGTGCCTGCTACTCATGTGAGTGGAGCTTTGTGTGCGCACACTCCCCCCTTGCATGAATGGAGCTGTGTGCGCATGCGTGCTCCCTCCACCACTTATGCCACCCTGTTCCAAAAGGGGCGGGGCCTGGCAGGTGGGGACCCCTGCCTCAAACCACAAGTGCAACATGAAGCAGTCAGTTCAACCTCCAGCTAACTAACAGGAGGGCACCAAAAATGGTGTCCAGATTGTTTGGCTTTGTAATACATGCACCTATTTGCAACAGGGGTGGCATCAAGCCCCCAGGACACCATTCCCTTGGCTTATTTGTGAAGCAATAGAGAAAGTATATATTTTGTTTTGAACCTCTGCACAACAGAGGAGAATCAGGTGCTGGGATCAGGATGAGGCAAAATTGGGAAAAATTATTTTTCTCTCAACTCAGCAAATCTCCAGATGCAGTTTGGCTTCCTGGTGAATTGCTTTGAACTTTGAATACTGGATGCTAGAAGGAACCAGAAGGAACCAAAAATACATTTAAAGGAGAAAAACACTCCAGTGTGATTTGCTAATACAGAGTGGAGCAAAATATTCAGCATTGGTTGTATTAAAGATTATTTGTGAACAATGGACTTAGAAGTTAATTTTAAGAGTGTTTGCCTCTATAGATAGATTGTGTTTAAAAGACGCTATGGAAGAGAATAAAGTTTTATATGACGAAATTGACTGATTTGAAAGTGGATTTAACAATTATAGCCTACAAGAATGATACAGAAAAAGATGCTACACTGGAGAGACAAATGAAACTGTCTGACAAATTAAAACATATATAAAAAGAATATACAAATAACAACCCCCCAGAAAAGGACCTATAATTTTTCTAGATTGGATTTACAAAAGAGACTTTTTAAAGCTTTGAAGAATTTTGTGAGAAGGAACAAAGGAAAGATGAAAAAAATCAAATTCTAAAACAATATTTGAAAGGATTAAAGATCAAGATTGTTAAAAATAAAAGGAAGAAATATAAAATTGGTTTGTTTGATCAATATTAAAAAAGATACGTTATTATCTCTGGCAACCTTCAATGGACTTTTGCTGATCAGAACTCAACAATGAGGCTTTAAAGATTACAGGAAAAGAGATTTTTTGTTGTATTTTAAACTAAGGCGATAAGTTATACCTATGGTGAAGGGGGAAGTCAATTTTTATATATTTCTTTTCCTTTACTATATCATTTTTCTTTCCTTCCCATATTTTCTTTTCTTCACTTTCTATGTTTTCTTTTTATTCATTTCTTTTATTAGTTTGTGTTCATTTGTACATTTTCCATTGTAATGTTTAATACATTTATAAGAGAAAGTCATGAAGTAGTGAAACATTAACCTGCCTCCAGGAGTTCTAAGGGCTCCATCATTGGAGAGGTCAAGCAAAGGCTGGACGCCACTTGCCTGAGCTGGTCTAAGAACAGAAGTCCCCCCCAATCACCTGGGGCTATAACTTTTACTTTACCTTGTGGCCCTCCACAAGGGAAGGGCAGGCCAAGGAACCCCTTCCACACCATGCTGGGGATTAGCACATAGAATAATAGGGCTGGAAGGGACCCTGGAGATCTTCTAGTCCAACTCTTGCCCTTGCAGGAGACCCTATACCATTCTAGAGAAATGGCTGTCCAGTCTCTACTTGAAAGCCTCCAGTGATGGAGCACTCACAACTTCCAAAGGCAAGCCATTCCACTGGCTAATTGTTCTCACTGTGAGGAAAATTTTCCTGGAGAGACAGGAAGCTGAGACCATAACAGACAGCTCTCAGGGGTTCCCATGCTGTCCATCACCTGGCTTCATGACGACACCCATCTGATTTATCCATGACATTTATCTTGGACTCTTAAGGAAGCGCCACTCCACCCTATTCATTAAAACCCTACAATGGTTCCCATAGCAACGGCTTAGTCATATAGCATCCAGAAATATTCTCCGACTTTGTAGGAAACACTGTAGGATGATAGTTAAGCAAAGAGAAGATTGCTTCCCAACTCTTCAGGTTGGACTGCAGTGCTGGGCCACAAAGACCCACAACAGCTGCCGGATTTAGGCCATCCATTCCTGTCTCTTGCTTGCCTGCGACACCACAGTTGTGCATTCAGATGTGTACACCCTAATCCATGATGGTGAACTTATGGCACAGGTGCCACAAGTGGCACCCAGAGCCATCTTGCTGGGCACACAAGGCCAACTTACCTTCAGCTGAGCATGCAGATGCGGTTGTACATGCATGCATGCGCGATTGCAGAGACCCAGCTGGTCTTCGGGCCTCCACTGTGCATGCGTGCAATTGCAGCAGGAAATCCAGCAGGTCTTTGGAGCTCTCCTGCGCATGCACAAGTGATGGCTCATGTGTGCGTGAGTGTTTGCGTGCAGCACACATGCATTGCATGTGCAAAAGCTGCATGCATGCATAGATGGTGAGGTTGCACATGCAGCGCATGTGGAGGAGCTGCATGCAAGTGCAGATGGCATGCGCAAAGCATGTACTTTTCAGCACTCAGTAAGTAAAATGTTCGTCATCACTGCCCTAACCCATCCCACTAAGGGAACCAGGACAATCTTCCTAAATTAATCACATCTTTTCTTGGGTACCACAAGAAAGTTGAGCTAACCTAACCCTAGGGGTTACCTAACCTTAACTCTTTTCCAATAGTTTTCAGAATAATCTTTTGCAGCCTTAAAAAAATATAATTCAAATTTAGAGTGGTGTGCATATATAGTTGGGCAGAACGCAATGTTTGATCTGGTGTAAGAATAGCTAGAAAATATGTTCAGGGGAAGGAAAGGTAGCAATAGCACTTAGATTTATATACCGCTTTATAGTGCTTTACAGTCCTCTTTAAATGGTTTATAGAATCAACCTATTGCCCCCAACAATCTGGGTCCTCATTTTACCCACCTGGGAAGGATGGAAGGCTGAGTCAACCTTGAGCCTGGTGGGATTTGAACCAGCAGACAGCAGAAGTACTGCTGTACTGCATTCTAACCACTGCGCCACCAAGGATGCATTTTAGAACAAAGGCTTGATGCAATTCTTCTTTTGAAGTGTTAGGGGTGAGTTCAAGGCTGTTCTTCTAACAGCTGAGATGGCTTCAAGGAATGAACAATTGTCCTAATAATGAGGTGGAGCCCCAGTTGGACGAGGCCACCAGGGTCTGCAGGCAGTGACAGTGCATGGATGGAGCAAGGACTTTACTCTGGATCTCTTGGGAGGAGGAAGGTGTGGAAGGACGGACAATGCCCTGTTTTCATGTGTAAGATAAAGGTAACGTGCTAGTCCTTCCCGACTCTAGGGGGCGGTGCTCATCTCCCTTTATAAGCTGGCGCTGTCTGATGACAGTTGCTTGGTTGTGTGGCTGGCATGACTAAATGCCAAAGGTGCACAGAGTGCCGTTTACCTTCCCACCAAGATGGTTCCTATTTTTCTACTTGCATTTTTTTGCATGCTTTTGAATTGCAAGGCTGGAAGAAGCTGGGGCAAGTAACGGGAACTCACTCCATTACGTGACGCTAGGGATTCAAACTGCTGAACTGCCAACCTTTCTGATTGACAAGCTCAGCATCTTAGCCACTGAGCCACCACATTCCCCTTTATTACACATCTCGTGTGTAGCACCTGCCTTATCTGTAGCAATAGTCCTCACCAGACAGCAGAAGAGCCCTTAAAGACAGGAATGGAAAAGCTTTTGGTGAAGACCTGGGATCCATATAGAAAGTTATGAGCTAGTTGGACAGTTTTAAAGACCATTTTTCTGGTATGATTCTGGTATGACACTCATTCCTGCTACTTTTAGTGTGGTTTGTACTCTGCTCTCTGTTTTGGAAATTCAGGAGAGGGGGGGAGGCAGGCCTTTTGGCTGCCGCTGTTCCATCCCTATGGCTTTTATTTTCCCTGAGAGTTGGAAATATGAGAACATTCTGGAATAGGAGGGAGCAAGAGAGCAGAGGTGGAGCCTTGGCGATGGTGGGGGGAGGTTGCAAATAGCAATTCAAACCTGTTTCTTTCATGGCTTCTGAATGGTGATGGGACAAGGCAAGGAAGAAGGTTAGTGCTGCCAGGGAACTGGGTGTGGGAACTGGCCCCAAGAGCTGCTGAGCTGGGGTATCTGGAAAGAGTTTGAGGTAAGGAGAATCTTCCCATTATTATAAAGTCATTGTGCTCTTTCAAAGCAAACAGATATCCATAAAAGGAAGTCAGAAGTCCACTGATTGTTAAGATCTGTTAAAAAGAGCAATGAGGGAGAACAGGAGACTTGGAGGGAGGGGGAGGGGGCTGAACCCAAACAGCACCACAGAACCTCACTCAGGATCTCTCTTTACTGTGTCCTCCCCCACCCCATGTAAAGTAGGCAGATCTGTCCTCTTGGAGTCCCAGGTTCTTCTTTGTCCTCCCACGAGCCTTGGAAGCACTCAGAAAAGGGATGGTCTGCTATTAAGGTATGGAGGCCCCTTCTTGGTTGGTCCTCCTGTCAGAGTCTGCAGCAGCAAACATTCAGAAGCACACACAAGTAACTGATTCAGCAGGATTCCATTATATATAAGAAACTTCTCTTTATGTATAAAATATAACATGAAGTAAGTATGCAATTCCAAAAAGCAGGTTTTTCCAATGTGGTAGCAAATACAAGAAAACACAAACAGAGGAGAGGAGTTAACAATTTCCATTCAGAGCTCAGCACAGACTAGCCATTCCCAGGCGCCTTGCTGTTTCAGTCACCAATCAGCTCCCATTGGCTGATCTGTTTCTATCTCTCTTACAAGTCACGAACTCTCACACACTGACACCTTCATCATTTTGACAACAGCTCAAAACTGTTGGGAGGTGCCTTTAAACACAGATGATGTAGGATTGAGTTTGAAGGAGAATTAAGAAGGAGGATTAAGTTCCCAACCAACAGATGAGTGAGAAAATGGAAACGGCTCTCAACGTGAGACATGGGCATTGTTGATCCACTGATGCAATTCTCCCTCTGCCTGATTCTACCCAATTTACATTGTATTTTGGGGAAAATATTCTTGGAAGCAGGAGAGAGGTAGCAAATTTGGGCCTGGCCTCTGCCTAATATTGTCATGGAATTTTTGAAGCAAAAAGGACAAGGGCAGCAGAGAGGGATCCTGAACAATGGGAAAGCAAAGAAGTTGTCTAGAAGTTGAGGATTACAAGGTAGGAAATCCTAGGGGATCTGATTGTCTGGCCAGTTTGGGGAAGATGGACAAGTCCTTGTCCCCGAATCTGGGATTATTTTTGTGGTTAGGCACAATGGCCCTTTCAGGAGGGCAGCAGAGTTGAAGATGTTTATGGTGAAGGAGAGGGAATATTGTGATCCTCAGCTGAGAAGATGGAAGGCTGGGGTTTCTCTAGGTTGCAATTTCTTTGCAAGAGCTACTCTTGGGCTGGGCCTGGGCTGTGAGCTGTTGGGGAGGTTGAGGTTGAGATGGAATGGCAGGGGCTTTGTGTATGGCAGGGAGGGTCAAATTGGGCCTGATGAGTTTAGGTAAAGAAATGAATTGGTTTCGACTGTGGTCAGATCCAAAAGAGGAGAGTGCGTATGGCTGTGGGGGCAGCCTCCATTTTGATTGCCCGGGTCCCTGTTTCCACTCCAATTCTCTCCCTGCAGGTCTGCCCAGTCATTTTGCTGGTTTGGTGAAGGGTCTCCAGTAGATCTGCCAAAGCACTCAAACCATTCAAAAGTTAGGTCTAGAGCAGGGGTCTCCAACCTTGGCAACTTTACGATTTGTGGACTTCAACTCCCAGAATTCCTCAGCCAGCGCATATCAGTAACTCATCTTTGCCTTTAGGACTGCTCAAAAAGTAAATGATGATTAAACAATACATAACATTTAAAATAAAACCAGAATGCTTGAATGTAAAATTTAAATCAATAAATTAAAAGGGAAATCGAAAGGGAAAGATTTGGGAAAACAGATGGGGTCTGACCAGTTTTTCCATTCCTGGGGTCAAACATGGTTAGACCTCCTCCTTCATCCCAGACAATATGCCATGGCTCAGGGCCTCTTTAGCAGAATTGGGGGAAGGACATCTGATTCCAGGGGGTTCCAACAAAGAAAGAATTAGGGACAAACCCCCCTTCTGCCAGTCCGGTGTGATGGTGGAGGGAAGCCAGGAAAATCAAGGCTGACAAGAGGGAAATCTCCAGTTTTGGGCTTTTGTCCCATATCTTCTTGGAAGGAGGGGAGCATCAACTGAAGCTAGATATGAAGTTGACAATTTTTCTCTTGATTTTAAGGACATTCCTATGGGGTGTTGTAACACTGTTTGTGTATGTGGGAGGGAAAAAAAAAAGAGAGAGAGAGAGAGAGAGAGAGCGCTGCAGCTGAGAAAAGCATTGAGATCACCTTCCTTTGACACAATTATTTCCTTTCTCCTTCGATGCCTTTCTGATTCACTTCTATTCTTGAACTTTGAGATACATCATGAAGATTTAAATCCTCCAGGGATCAGAGATGCTCCTTCTGGGGAAAGTCTCCAGCCCCCATTTCCCCCACTCTGATTAAGCTACTGGAGTAAGGGGATTGTCCCCTGAGTAAACCAGGGACTTCTCTGGAATAAAGTGGCCGATGGTGCTCTCCCCAGGAATTGCAGGGAGGGCCCAGTAGGACCAGGGCCGGTTCAGAGCCCACATATGCGATCCACCATGGCCCAGGCACTCATTACAGGGCTTCACCTGTTGACCCGATGACTGAGCAAGCTCACCGCAGGGAAAGCAGCCCCAGATAGCCTGGCTCTGGATCTGGAGTGGCTAGAAAGGGGGCTTGTTGTGGGATTGCTGAGTATTATGAAGCCGCTGGGTGAGATCATTCGTGGTTTTGGGGTGAGTTTCCATCAGTATGCTGATGACACTCAGCTGTTCA
>JAEANM010017349.1:0-12978 GCA_017656035.1 Myanophis thanlyinensis
AAAATCCTTGGCCCGTCCTTGCAAGGGGTCCTCCCGCACTCCGACCTCTAGAAGGGAGCAGGTCACCCTGAAAAGGGTGGCTGGGCGATTTTCAGCGGACGCAATAAAGGTGGAAAAGTGAGAATGCTTTGCCATCCTTATCACCACTAAATACATCCTAATATAGGATTGTAGAAGTGTTTGGTCAGATTCGGAGCAGCTAGCCCTCCAACCACTCTCAGGCATCTTTTCTGGTGCTTCATCTCCCTTAGCTCCCCGGAAAACCAGGGAGCCAGTTGGGATCGACACTGGGTCAGAGGCCACAAGGGCACGACCCGATCAAGAGCCCTGGCTGCCACCCTCTCCCAGGTGGCCACCAATTCCCTGACAGGGTCATGTGTGTGTGCCTCGGGAAACGGCTCAAGCTCCATCAGGAACCTTCCTGGGTCCATTAGGCACCTGGGGCTGAGCCATTTTGTTGGCTCCACCTCCCTGCAATGAGGGTGTCCGGAATGGAAGTCCAGTCTATGGAGCGAATGATCTGACCATGACAGGGGCTCTATAAAAACATCCCCTATACCTAGATCATTCTGCCACTTATCAGAGACGAAAACCAGATCCAAGATGTGACCTCCCATGTGAGTGGGGTCCTGAATTAGTTGGGTCCAGTCCATGGCTGTCATGGAAGCCATGAACTTCTGAGCAACCCCCGAGGTCACGCCGACAGAGGGAAGGTTGAAGTCCCCATGACCATAAGTCTGGGGGTCTCCACCACCAAGCCGGCTATAACCTCAATGAGCTCAGGCAGGGCCAATGTCACATGGTAGGGAGCCAGGTATGTGAGTAGTAGGCCCACCTGGACCCCGGAGCCCCACTTCACACAAAGGGATTCATATCTGGTCATCTGAGAAACAGTGGTTTCCCCAGGACATAGATCTTCCTTAATAACAACCGCCACCCCCCCACTCCTTCCCTGAGCCCTCGGCTGATGAAAAACTCAAAACCCAGGTGGGCATAACTCAACCAGAGGAACACCCCCCTCCGGGCCCACCCGGGTCTCGGTAATACCCACCAGGTCCACCCCTCCCTCCCGAATCAGATCATAAATGAGGGGGGCTTTATTTCTTACAGACCTGGTATTACACAACATCAGCCGAAGGCCCAAGGCCCAATGACACAGACTACTCACGGAACGGGAGGTAATTAGGGGGTCGGAGCACGCCACCATGCGTAACGAACGGGGGCATACTCCCTGAACCTGATACTGCCCCCTATACCCGCCATATTTGTCCCTCCCACCCACCATGCTGATGGATTGCACCTCTCCCCTGCAACAACCCCCCTTCCTCACAATCACTTATTTATCAGGAAAATGTATTGTTCTTGCGTGCAATTTTAAATTCAATATCGGCATTTTTTAAAAATCATTTGCTGATTACTATCTTATTTCTTCCAAAAGCATGTCTACAATTACTTTGGAAAAGGTGTGGGCTGGAAAAAAACCCCTTCCAGATTAGTAACAGATAAAATTACTTTTTTTTTTAAAAAGGAAAGTAAAATGTCAGAATTTAGTAAAGATTATGATGTTTTCATATTGCAAGGGAGTAAATGATTATTATGAAGTAGTGCTACTGAGCTATAAATCCAAATATTTATGTGAAGAGAAAATACAAGCATTTTTCCATTAAGTAGCAAAACTTTTCTTGAAAAATGTTTTTCATTTTTTAGAAAATTTCCACAGAATCTTGTTCAAAGTATATTTCCAGATAATTTTATCAATATTTCTTTCCCAATGTTTCCAGTGTTTTAAAGCCAGAATATCCTCTGGTCATTCCCAGAAAATGTTACTTATTGTTAGTATTATTTACGATGATGAAGTACAAAGCAATCTTGATAAGCTCTAAACAGCAAAATTCCTTCCAATAGACAGAGGTAGTGGAGACTTTGGAGCCAATCAACCATTGTGTAAAATTACTTCAACTGAGGGGAAGAGGGTGTGGATGCAAATTTCCTGCCATTTCTAACTAATTGGAAAGACTGTTTTTAAATTAAACTTTCCTTCACTATGTTTATGGTAAAAAAAATTCTGGTTACATACTGCAGGCATACCCTGATACAGTTAGACAAGCAGGTATTCACGATCTTGCTGGAGCAGAAGTGTGATGAGATGCAGACACCACTTTAAACTTGTCATACCTCTGCACACAGTTCCATAGCTGCAATGAATGAAAGTCTATCGAGGCAGTTTTCCACATGATGAATGGGGAACCAGATAACCCATGTCAGTTTGAAGTCATTAGATTGCAGAGTTATGTTAGATTAGTCTTTATGACCTTAAAATGTCTTAAGACAAGAATCACATTTTTTAATCAAATCACTGATACAATATGTGCTTGAGTGTCTTGTTCATTGATCTGGGAACTTAGATATTGAAATTGGGCCTCATTCGGGAATGGAGATTTTTGGTGTGGTTGAAGATTCTGAGGGACATGGTGAGCAAATTGTATAAAACAATAGGGCTTTTTCTCTGTTTTTCTTGGGGAAGACTTTATTTTATTCTGCTATGTGGAATATATTCTTGGGTTTACAGCCTTATTTTTGTGTTTCCCTTGCTTTCAAAAGCATTTTGAAGCAAGGGAAACAATTATGGCCAGGAGAGCTCCAGGGACTGAAAAAAAAAAAGACTCAGAAGTTCCTGGCTGTCCAAGCCTGTTCCAAACCTCAAAATGGTCACTTCTTAAATGCAGAATAATAGGGCGATCATTTACCATGCAATCACTGAAGGGTTATTTCATGTGAATAGTTGCTTGTGTGAATCAAGTCACAAGGTGCTTATGTGCTCATTTTCTGTCAATTGCTAGTCTGCCTGTCATCTCAGATAGGAATGCAATAATGATCCTTGTTATAATGGCAAGACCTAATTTGCACTGCTGGACTCTGTTTCAAAGTGCTGAACATATGAAAGATGTTTAAGGTATTACAAAAGTCCACTGGAAAATATTAAAGTTTTCCCAAAGTTGGCAGTTAATATAATGTGTCCTATTGATACAGGACTCCTGCTTTTTCAGGTTGAGGATAAATCACACTATTATTGTGTAATACTGTTTAGATATAAAGATAAGCTATTTAGATAAATGTGTATGGATTTTTCAGTCTAAAACCTTGTTTGTTCTGTTTCAAATATAAATCCTACCATTTCATTGGGACTTACTTCCAGATTAAACACTGAAAATACTGCACCCTTGATTTTTTTTCCTTTCGGTCTTTTTTCTTCTGTTGTGGTGGCTGTATGATGTTATCCTTTAGATCAGGGGTCTCCAACCATGGCAACTTTAAGACTCGTGGACTTCAACTCCCAGTATTCCTCAGCCAGCTTTGCTGTTGAAGTCCACAAGTCTTAGAGTTGCCAAGTTTATTTTAGATGTTCAACTAGGATCCAGGTGACTCAGATTCAAGTCCAAGCTTAGTCAGAGATGGTCCTTGAGTAACTTTGGGCAAGTCACCATCTCTCATCCTGATCTACCTCACAGGCAGTTGCTAAGAGAAAACTCAAAAAGAGAACAACATTTATGCTCTTTCAATTCTGTGAATGAGGCGAGGCAACTTATTTCCCAAAGCTACAGAGAAGTCTCTGTAAAATCTATTTTTGGTTTTCAAAGCACTCCAGAACAAGTTGCCAAAATCTAACAACTAAATGGCTAAATTTTAATAGCATATTTATTCATGTTTGTTTTACAGAAATAAATGGGATTGCAAAACCTATGAAAGATGGACTGCACTCATTCCCACCCTTAATTTTCATCAACCTCAAGAAAATAGAACAAAATTATTCTCCTAAAATTTGGTTGAAAAACAACCCAGTTATATCAGTATCCTTACAGTTGCCTAACTGCAAGAACAGTGATATTTTTTTCATCATGAGACCAACCTCATCTTGTTTGAATATAATGGTGGCTGTTTATCATTTAAAATAATGACTGTGGGTGCATTTAGTGACATTTTAATAAAACTCATTTATAATATTTCACTCTTCAAAACAAATTTCCAATAACTGAGAATGTAATTTAAGCAATACTAACAAATCTGCCACTAGGTCCTTCAGGATGACTTTTAAAAATAAAATAATGAGGATTTCATGGTTTTTCACTAGAATAAATAACAAAATTTATCAATTTTGCACTGCTAGCTTGTTCCAGGATATCTATTTAAATGATGATGATTGACTAGTAAAAATATGGTTTTCTTCCATTCTTTTGATGCTAGTGATGATAGAATTAAAAATAGTCTGTCTATAAATCTCTGGATGGTTTGCAACATATAGCTAAATATGTTTTGGCAGAAACATCAGTTTAAGGCTTGTATTTTCCAGCAGAAAGCCAATGAAGCTGACTTTTAATACATTGTTAATACTGCATAATCCAGGATGCTACTTTTTATAAAGATACAATATTCTGATAACTGAAGTGAAGAATGTGAGTGGCCATGGAGCTACAGTAATGACAGTTTGCCCCACACATTTCTCATGAAAGCCATCACTTGGGGCCAAGAAAAATTAAATTACAATGCCAAAATCCTGTTAGATTTGCAAAACAAGTTCGTAGTTTGATCTTCCTTTCCTCCAATTTGCTCACACATAAAGCATATGTCTTATATTGCTTTCACTGGCTTTTTAGGAGACATCAATTGAGCATGTACTTTATAGGAGGAAAGCTGAGATGATAATGTAAATCCTTTCCCTTGACTTTCAAAAAGAAATACATAAAGTTTTGCCCTAATGAGGGACATTCTGTTCAACTTTTCTGTCTGCTAGGATAGAACTAATTACTCCTTGGAACCACATTGTCCTATATATCTGCTGTGTCCAAATGTTCCAGATTCCTGTAGAATTTTCCACTAGTAACTAAATTTCAAAATGCAGTTAGTCAGAAGTAACATTTCAACTGCAGAAGCTATAATTTAAGAACAACACAAATTTAACAGCCAGGACCAGCATAAAATATATGTTTAGTACAGTATTAAGTTATAATTCATTTGTTGTCATATAATTTTGATTGATAGATTATTTATTATTTTATTTATTTATTTATTATTTATTAATTTAATTTATATACTGCCCCCTCTCCCAAAGGGACTCGGGCGGTGTACAGCCATTAAAAACATACAAAGTAATTAAACATACAAGGTAATTAAAATCTGATTAAAACAATTAGATTAAGGCCAGTGATGATGCTAATCAAATTGTCATCAAATTAGTGACCACATAGATAGTGTAATGTAGTGGGTATAAAAGAGGACTCAGACCAACGATGAGCTGGTATAGCTTTTATTCAAGGCTCTGATCAACTAACAATGTGCTGCAGGCAGGCAGCTCCCTTTTATAGGGAACTTGTCAGCTGCAGCCAATCAGATTAAAGGGTTTTCCCATGCTAGGAAAGCATTAGGTCATAGAAGAGTTCTGTGCATGTGAGAACACAGTACCCCTCCCCACCTGGCTGGTGCCGACTGTCCATGTGAGTAATTTGACATGCATAGTCATTCAGATAGGCTGGCCGCTGATGCTCCCTCTCTGATCTGAGCATGCCTAGCCTTATTCTTTCTGCGTTTTTGTCGGGAGCGGTCACCTCTGGATTACTCTCTGGTCTTCATCCTTCTTCCTGCAGCTGTTGGGCCTCTGCGGCATTTGTGGCCTCCGGTCGGCCCCAGGTAGGATGACTGTGTTTCTTCTTCTTTGTCAGCATCATTTTCTTTAGCCTCTGTTGACTTTTTTCCAGAGCTTGCTGATTGTCTTTCACTTTCGGCCCAACTTCTCCTCTCCCCTTGGTTCCTGTTGTTGGGTTTGAGTCTGTTCTGAAGGTGCTCAATGTGCCTCTGCCTCTCCCTGCCATCGTGGAAGGTGAGGACATATGACTGAGGGTCTGACATATGACCGGGGGTCTGTGATTTTTGTTATGGTGCCGGGGAGCCATTGGGGGTTGTCAGTGTAGTTCCTGGTGAAGAGTGTTTCCCCTACCTGGAATGTTCTGTGGCTTGATTCTGTTTTGTTGTGGTGGTTGTCCATCTGGTCTGGGTGTAGTCTGTCTAGCCCGATTCTGAGCCTCTGGCCTATTAAAAATTCAGCTGGGCTACAGTCAGTTGGAGTTGCTGGGATGGTGTGTTGGGTTAGGAGAAAGCAATTGATTTTCTCCTGCAGGTCACCTGGTCCCATTTTCCTGAGGGCTTCTTTTGTTATTTGTATGGTCCATTTTGCCATCCCATTCCCAGCTGTTCATTCCCAGGATGAAATGACACTGAGAGGGCATGCTGAATTCCCTGGCTCACCAGGTATTCTCTGAACCAGGCCACTGTAAACTGTGGTCCGTTGTTGGAAACTATGACATCCAGCAGCCCTTATGTTGCAAATAGCCTGTTTAAAGTGGCTATGACTGCCTCAGTCGTGGTGGTTGTCATCTTTTGGACTTCAATCCATTTTGAATAGGCGTCAAGGAGCATGTGGCCCTGTCCAGCAAAGTTGATGTGGAGCCTGGACCTTGGTTTTTTTGGGCTGTCCCATTGTGTGGGGTGGGCTGCTGGTAGGGCGGGGTGGGAAGCTTGACATGGTTGGCAGAGCTTGACCCACTTCTTGATGTCATCATCGATCTCTGGTCACCAGATGTAGCTTCTAGCCAGTGCCTTCATCTGGAAGATGTGTGGGTGCCCTTCATGTAGTGTCTTTTGGATTTGTTGTTGTAGGCTCAGTGTTATTATAATTTGGTTCCCCCAGAGTAGTCAGTCCCGTTGAGTTGAGATCTCATGCTGCTGGTTGAAATTTTTTTTTAATTTGGTGCCCAGTGGTTTGTCTGGCCAGCCCTGACAGATCCATCTGTGGATTGCTGATAGCGTCTTGTCGACTCTGATTTCTTTAGCAATGCCTGCCACTGTCAGTGGGCTTTCTGGAAGGCACTCGATCATTAGGACTTGTGAAGCTGGAGTGGGGTCTTTGACTCATGTCTTCAACAGGCATCTGCTGAGGATGTCTGCATGTGTTATTGCTGACCCAGGTTTATGGAGCAGTTCGTAGCTATAGGATGCTAGGAATACTGTCCATCTCGTCATGTGTGGAGATAAGACTTGTGGGGTTTGCTGGTTGCCTGTGATGATCCCTAGTAGTAGCTTGTGGTCCATTATTAATTGGAACTTCCTGCCGTAAAGGTATTTATGGAATCTTTTGATTCCAGCTACAGTTGCCAGTGCTTCTTTGTCCACCTGGCTGTAGCTCCTTTCTGCTGCTGACATGGTCTGGGAGAAGAATGTGGTTGGGACTTCCCTGCCATTGGGGAATTTGTGGCTGAGGACCACCCCTACTCTGAAGGGTGATGCATTGCATGTGAGAGTTAATGGGAGTTGTTCACTGTATTGTATGAGCAAGCTCTTTGAGGATATCAGTCTTTTTATCCCCTTGAATGCAACATCTTCTTTCTTCCCCCAGTTCCATGTGCTTCTTTTGTCCAATAGCCAGTGTAATGGTCCTGCTATGATCACCTTATGATTGAGGAATATGCTATAAAAGTTCAATAGCCCTAGGAATGCTTGCAGCTCCGTCTTGTTGGTGGGTGTGGGTGCTTTTTGAATTGCTCTAATTTTCTCTGATGTGGGTGTATTCCTTTCACATCAATGAGGTATCCCTGGAACTCTACTTTGGGGACGACTATGTGGCATTTGTCCTTCTTGACTTTTAATCCAGCTTCTAGGAATTTTTGTAGGACTGCCCTGAGTCTTGCGGTGAGTTCTTCTTGGTCTCTGGCCATGATTAACATGTTGTCGAAGTAGGGGATGACTCCTGGGATGCCCTATAACAGATGCTCCATTAGTGATTGAAATTGCCCCAGTGCGATGCTGACCCCAGATTGCAAGCGGTTGCATTTGAAGGTGCCATTATGGGTCACTATTGTTTGCGCCTCTGCTGTTTTGGAGTCTACAGGCAATTGTTCGTAAGCCTGGGCTAGGTCAAGCTTTGCAAACATTTTTCCTTGACCTAGTGAGTGTAGAAGGTGCTGGATGACTGGTACTGGATAAGCGTGGTACTGTAGGGCTTTGTTTATCTGCACTTGTAATTGCACATATTCTGACTGAGCCATCTGGTTTAATGGGGGTGACTGTTGGGGTCTCCCATTGGGCATGGTCTACTGGTTCCAGTATCCCTTGTTTGATTAGTTTGTCTAATTGTTCGTCCACCTTTGGTTTGAGTGCGAAAGGGACTCTGCATGGTTTCATTCAGATGGGTGCCACCCCAGGGTCTAGGCTGAATGAGATAGAAGTCCCTTTGTACCTGCCAAGCTGTCCATCAAAGACTTCTGTGAACTCTTTGGTTAGCCTGCTCGTAGTGTCATCCTGGATGCTGTGGACCACTCCAGTCATGTCCATACTTAGGACGTTGAACCAGTCTAACCCTAGGAGACTTGGGAGGTTTCCTTGTATGATGATTAAGGGAAGCGCCCCGTGGAAGGTCAAGTAGTTGACTGGGACGTTTTCCCATCCAGCGATGGAGATTTTGTTCCCCTGATAATCTTTCAGGATGGTTTGGCATTCCTTCAGCTTTTCCTTGGTGAAGTGCAGCAAGAGTTTTCTTACTTTATCCCATGTCATGATGGTGACTGCCGATCCGGTGTCCAATTCCATGTCACAGGGTTGTTTGTTAATGGTGACTGTGACTTGGATTTTGGCTTTCTGGAGCTTCAGCTGTGGTTGGTTTTCTCTGGTGGTCTGGTTGGTCCACACTTCGATGGTGAAGCAGCCTTCCTCTGGAGCCCTCTGTCTGGCTTGTCCCTGTCTGGTTGGGTTTTGTCTTTGTTGTTGGAAGGGGGTGTTTGATGATCCCCCTAGGTTTGCTCTGCAGACTCTGGAGAGGTGCCCCTTCTTATTGCACCTCCTGCAGATGGTGGAGGTACCTGCATTGTTGCCTGGCATGATTCCCGCTGCAGCCTCCACACATGGTGCTGCAACCCTCGGCAGCCAACTTGGGTCCCTTTGTGGGCTTGACCAGGTGGATGTCACCATCTTCAGCTGAGTCTGAGTCTTCTATGTCTTCACAGTCCCTGTGGTGGACTGTGGCTGGTCTCTGGGGCTCTTGCAGCTTGTATGCCGCTTTGGCTGCAGTGGTCTCTTCAATGGCAATTTGAAGCATTAATGTGCTTCTGGCCAGCAGCTGTCATCTTAATTTATCATCCCACAGTCCATAGACGAGTCTGTTCCTTAAAGTGCAGTCCAGGTCTGCGAAATTGCACTGGATGGCGGCTTTCCATAGGGCTGCAATGTAGTTGCAGATGGTTTCACCTTCTTCTTGGTCCCTCTAGTGGAAGGTGTGCCAGCAAGACACCTCGGAGGGCTGGGGGGCATAATGGCCCTTCAGCTTCTCTAGCAGGGTCATCCAGGGCACTTCGTTCACTGTCTTGGTTTCGATGAGGTCAATGGCCATTGTGAAGATGGCCGTCCCTCAGTAGTTCAGGAAGATGGACTGCTTCTTCTTTTCTGGGAGATTCTCAAGGTTTCTGCCATCTAGGAAACAGTCGAACCTGTAGAGAAATGTGCTCCATGTCTCCTTCTTTGAGTTGTAGGGTGCGAATGTGAGGGATAGAGCCGCTGAAGACATATCATCCTTTTCGTGATTTTTTTTTCTTCAATGCACTTTGGCTAGCAATTTTGTCCAATCTGCTCTTTAGAATCCCACCTTCATTGCCAGTGTAATGTAGTGGGTAGAAAAGAGGACTCAGACCAATGATGAGCTTGTATAGCTTTTATTCAAGGCTCTGAGCAACTAACAGCATGCTGCAGGCAGGCAGCTCCCTTTTATAGCCTGCAGCCAATCAGATTAAGGGGTTTTCTGAGCTGGGAAATCATTAGGTTATAGAAGAGTTCTGCACATTTGCGAACACAGCAGATAGATTTTCTTCATAACAATCTATCCCTAACTTTGTCTTTCAGGTCTTCCAATGATGCTCACCACACCATTGTAACTAAGTCCATCTTGCTGCTCATTGTCCTCTTCTTCTCTTTCCTTCCACCTTTCCCAGCATTACAGCATTCTCCAGATTGGTAGATCTTTGTATAATTTGTCTAAAGTACGGTAATTTGAGTCAGGTCATTTGTACCTGGATTGATTTTTTTGATGATACATCTGTTTGTTTTCTTGGCTGTCCACAGGATTTCAGGAATCTTCATCAAAATCAAAGTTTAAAAGCACCAATATTGTTCTTATCTTGTTTTTTCAAATTCTAATAGTTCAATCATATTGCTTACTAAATTGTTGAATTAAATATTGAAACTTAATTGAAATTTATAGCCATATTTTTTAATCCTGTTGTTGTTTATCAATTGATATCTATTTACTGCAAGTAGAATCTCCAAATTAAAACAAAAAACTATCAGCTTAGAATAATCAGAATAATTAGAATATCACCTTAGTAAATAATCAATTTCTATATTCCCCTGAGTCGAAGAGTTGAAAACCAGCATGAAATATTATATACATTAATTGACCTAATTCTCATCTGGACTGTCAGCAAAGGATATAACAAAGCTACTCAGAGATCCACTTAAACCTCTGTATTTATCCACACTTCCTATTTATACTACTAAATGTTTAAAACAACACTAGCTCATTCATTTGCTCTTTCTTTCAAATTCCTTTGGCAGGGCTGTATGTTTTGAGGGTGTCACTGGGCCTCCTCTCAAATAAATAAGGGCTGTGAAGAAGAAGGAGAAGATGGGAACAAAATCTGCAGTTACAAAGTAGTTTGGACTCATTAAATGCAGATGGCCCATAAGGGGGGTTAATTATAAGGGAGAGAACACACATCATACTGAAATATAGCCCTGTTTTCTATCACTTGTTACCATTTGACTGTCTGTCTCAGGAAAGTGAATTTAATATATCTTCCTGGCCATCAGTTGCCCTTTTGGTTACTCCTTTTCCCTCTGATGTAGCTAGATTTTCTTATAGGACATACAGAGATGAATGAGCTCTTACAACACATAGAAGTGAAAGAAAACATTTCTTTCTGCACCAGAACAGATGAGATTCATCATTAAAAGAATGGATTTGACCTTGTCAAGTGGACCAAAGCAATTTATAAATAAGCTCTCTTTTTGGGTGGGTGGGGGGATACTTTCCATCAAGTACTAAGTTAAAAGAGAAATAGTTGTGTCCATAGCTACCTTGCAGTGGGTTGTATTCAGTTGCTATTCTGTTTAGGGTAGTCTTGTTGAACTCAATGGAAGTAGTTACAATTAATTTGAATCCCAAAGATTTAACATGGTTTATCCTTGTATTTTAATTAATCATTATACAAGTAAATAACTGTTTGAAATACATAATATTAAATTGTTTTTATTGCACTGTTAAATAAGTATTCAGAATGACAAATAGCAAATAGTTGGAATGCCAATAGGGGCATTGCAGGAATGCTGAAGCTCATGGGACTTGTAGGCTAAATTTGAGTGCTACTGCTATTCAGTGCATCTTATTCCTAGCTAATGCTGGACATAATGCCTTCATATTTATATACAGTATTTGTACATAAATACTTATATATGTTTTACAATGCCCTTCCTTTACTAATAAATAAATCCAAAGATTATGGTTTTCTCCTTCACTCCATGTTCATGGCAGGAAAAGTAAAAAATGGATTGAATTTTTATGTTGCATGAAAATAATTCTATTTAAAGACAAGATACCCAGGACCAAATGAATGCCAAATGGCTGCACCTATGTGCAGCCAACAATGGTGTCCCTCAATAAAAATGAAAATCTCAAACCATGAGATGAAAACAATTGTAATATTATATCTGACATCATTTTCAAGCCAAGCTTTTAAACTTTACTTACTTGCCATTCCAAATAAAATATTCTTTAATAATGCAGAGTAAAGTCAAACATGGCAGATAAGAATAATTAGAAAATGTTCAACTAAAGTGGAGTGTGGCAGTGAAAGAGTTAAGGGCATGATAGGTGTGTGTGTGTGGGAGGAATCACCATGATGCCCTTTATTTTCTTGATTCTCTAAGCATATGCCTGTCTTTCTTAATGGGTAATCCAGGGCTGAAGAACTGTTGTCCTAGCTGAAGAATCTGCCAGTATTTATCTGCATTTTGTCATTAATCTAGCATTTTGAATATAATTATTGCTTGATTATCTTATATTTAATCTTAAATCAGTGAATTGCAGTAATTTTAAAACTAAGCTACAGTATGTGAAATATAGATCTTGGACCTAGGTTTTCCCTCTACAAAAGAAAATTAAAGTAGAATTATAAAACAGGTAACATTGTAATCACAACTATGAAAAATGAAAATGTTGCTGTACAGTGGATTGTTTGACCTTCAGTTATTCCATAAGAATGTTACATATTCATTGATTTTTAAAATACCAGATTCAGTCTAAAGGGTAGGAGTAAAAAGAAGTGACCCTAATTCTTCATTACTGGTATGTTGCAAATAAGCAGCTCACTCTAATGTCAATTTCAGAAAAAAATTTATGTACAGTAGACCATCTGTGAAGCCTGTGGAAAAGATAGACTATGAACTCTGCTGTATGACCACAAAATGAAATTATTGACTCTCCGTTAACAATTAGGGCTGGAACATGACCAAAAGAGAATTTCTCAAGCAGTTACAAAAGGACCACACTGCAACTGTTCATAGCTCTTCAGCAGATTTATGTTTTAATTCATTAATGGGTCACATTATCAAGTGCAGTCCCACTAAGACAAAAAGACTGTGGGGAAAAATATCTGCTGCAGATCTACATTGCTGCATTATGACTCATAGATTATATGCTAAGCAGTTTGAAACAAAAATACTTTGCCATTTCAGTATTTGCCTTGTTGATCAAAATAAAGTTGTAAATACAACACAGTGTTTCTATCAGCAGTTATACTGGATGCCAATTTGTCAGCCTCCATAGAATCTCTATATAGTTCCTGCTGAAAACTTTCCATAATGTTCTTGTTTCTAACTGTCTTATCT
>JAEANM010017351.1:0-12978 GCA_017656035.1 Myanophis thanlyinensis
CTTTGGTGAAGTTTAATTCTGTGCTTGGTGATGTTTAATCCTGTGGCCACGCCCACAGAACCGGTAGTAAAAAAAACTGAATTTCACCACTGGGTTGGAGTGTATAATGCAGTGCAAATGCACCAAATTGGCAAGCTGTGGCTGGTGGCAAGATGTAATAGTCCATTTGTGATCCCAGAGTCCTTTTGAATGGGAAAAGTCAATGGTTTGGGGCCTGATTTTGTGCACTAATGTATTAGTTTATAAATATAATCTGATGCAGTGGTTGCTTTAACCTTTTGGGCACTAGGGACTGGTTCTGTTGAGAGAGGTTTTTCCATGGACCACAGGGGGTGTGGTTTCGAGTGCCGCCTGCATCCCGCGGATGGGACTTCGCTTGTTTGTGTGGCCCGGTTTCTGGCATGCTGCAGCCCGATACTAATCCATAGACCAGGGGTTGTCCAACCTTTTGGCTTGCTCAGGACACATTAAATGAAGAGGAATTGTTTTGGGCTGCATATAAAATATGTAATATAGTTAATATATATAAATAACAAACTTCATTTATTGTTTAATATTTTTATTATCTTGTGGGGCCACACTACTAGCTGTCCAGGACTTCATGTGGCCTGTGGGTTTGGACACACTTGTTCTAGGGTAAAAAAAAGAAGCAAAGTAGGTTTTTAAGATCTCCTAAAAATTCTTGTCAGTATCATCATTACATCAGTGGCTGTGCCTCTTAGTGCCAAAATGAGACATAAAGAGCACATATAGGTGCCAGGCAGAAAAAATTACTGTCTTGACTTAGGAAGTTCAGAAGACAAGGAAAGATAGAGACTAACATTTTCACTCTTCAGAGCAATACAAATTGCAGATTTCTTTTACCATAGGATAGGGAAATTTATCTAGGCTAATTACCAGTATCTCAAGAGGAAGCAAGATAATTTTCATAAAAAGATCAAAAATAATATGATCAAGGCAAGTTTATTTATATATTCTCTTCATTTCACTTACCATACTAATTTTGAATTGGATTTATAGCTAATTTTTTCAGTGTTCTGTAGCAAGCATGAGGAACCCATAATTCTTCAGATATTAGGGTGCTGGGGTTTATGGGAATTGTGGTTTAGCCACATTTGTTGGGCTGTGAGTTTTCCATCTTCTTCATTGGCTAGCAAGTTTTAAAAAAAGAGAAAACAATAAATAATTATTTTAGAACAAATTAACTCAGTTATCAATATAATACAGTACTTAAAACCCCACTATTCCTTTCTGTAGAACAACTTCCCAGTCCAGTGTCTCCTTTTGCCATTCTGGCTGAGGATTATGGTAATTATTCCCAAACATTTGGAGTCACTTCGTAGATGACCACACTTTTGACAGGGCCCTCTTGTAGGTACAATTTGTAGATACAACTGTCTTTCTTAAATTCTTTTAAAAGTGTGGTAATTTCTTGAATCTGTTATTTTGGCCCCTGTGGGTTTGCTTTGTTCTTTCTGAAATTGCTAGCCTGAATTTTTCTATACTCATGACTTAGTTCCATTGTGAATTTGCACAAGGTATATAATTTATTTGAACAACTATTCTCAGGCTTTATTTAACCTCAGAATATCCCCGTTCCTCAAAAAGATTTCCTCTGGATATCTTTGTATAGATCTGGGAATATCCAGTTTTCTCGAAGGGCACATAAAAGAGGTAAAATACTATTATTGTCATTTTGCTCCATGACGTTTTTAGAATGTTGATGAACTTGTTTTCCATGATTTCCCTTGACCTCTTATTAAAAGGGTGATGTTCTTTCCTACCGTGTCACACATACATTATTTTGCCGAGCTCTTGAAAGAGGTAACTTGTTCATCAGTCCAGTAGATGGCACACTTTTCTTAGCACAGCTATGAATGGTGAAAGAAGCTCGTATCTACATTAAAATGACAAATATCTGAGTGTTTATATGAACCTTCTGCTTTGCTTCCGAAGAATCTGGAAGGTGGGATAGAATAATAGATAGATAGATAGATAGATAGATAGATAATCCTTCAGACCTCAATCTTGATCTTATCTAATGGTATCCATGATGCTTTTTCCAGTTTGGAAGGACCAGTTGCTGATGGCCATTTTTGCCCTCTCTGTGCACATTATTGTATCTCTCCTCATAAATAGGCAGTCTCAATATCTGTACCTCCTGTTTTCTGTAGGAAGACTATAAGATAAAACTGGCTTCTGATGCTTAAACAAATTTGCTGATCCAAGAGCCTTTGCAGTGCTGTGGTTGGCTAACATATTCTTCTCTCGGGACATGGCCTCTGACCTCCTGTCCTAGGAGAAAGGATGATTGAGAGAGCCGGAGTGTGTCTGTGCCTTCAAACAGAGGACAATGCAAAATCCCCTGGTTTCCTTTTCTCCCATAGGATACCATAGAAGCTTGGATAATAGATGGTCTAAACATGAAAGCTTTCAAAGCATGATGTATGTGCATTTTAATGGAGACTCATTGCAGGGGGTCTAGAAATTTGCATGTCATCAATTTGCACAGCACAAAATTGGACGGCTGCGTCAGATTCCTTTGCTGCTTTCACTGTTTGTGCATCTAAAAGACACAAGTTTCTAGCCCTTAGGGTTGAGGGAAATGTTTTATTTTAAAGTAAGTAGGAAACGTTTATAATTTCTATGAGAGGATATGGGATCTTGTTGGGAGCGCATGGCAGATTGTATGGGATCCCATTATTCTTGAGCTACGCTATTTTAGCCTGGTAGGGTGCTGACCTTTTCAGAATTGTGCAGAGGGGTGTTGATAGCCTGATGTCATACAGCTGAATGGGGATGATTTCTCCCCACAAAAATGTGTTCTAGATGAATTTTGCATATGTGAAAGTTTAATTTCCTTGGTTTCTAGAAGAAAATTGGTGGAAACTAATGCCCCTCCCATTTGCTGCTGAATCTAAAGAATATGATCCTGAGGGTTTGTAAGTTGTATGTGGCCAACAGGTTGATAGCTCTCGATATAGTTGAGTGAGAGATAGGGCAATGTTTGTAAGAGGACCTAGAATGCCTCACTTGGCAGAAACATCTGTATGTAGAAAATTGACATGCAAGAACCTAGAACAGTAGATGTCAAACTCGATTTCATTGAGGGCCACATCAGGGTTGTGTTTGACCTCGGGGGCCAAGGTGGGCATGGCCAGGGTGGGCATGGCCAGCTTGATGTCACTCTTTGTTGGGTGCATCTGTGGTGGCCCAAGCACTCTGCCAATTAAAATGGGCTCCCAAACTGGCCACCACAGCCTCCTGCAACCCTTTGCCAGTGAAAACAGAGTTTGGGAGCCTGTTTTTGCTGACAGAGCTCTCAGCCACCACAGGTGCCCCCGACACCGGCCTACGGTGCTTCTGCCAGTGAAAACGAGCTCATGAGTTTTAACTGGCAGAGGGTTGCAGGAGGCCATGGCAGGCAGAAACGGAGCTCAGGACCTCATTTTCGCTGGTAGAAGCACCGCAGGCCAGTCCTTCACTGTTTCCAGGGTGGCCCCATAGGCCAGTTCTAAGTACCCTTGGGCCAGATTCGGCCCCCGGGCCTTGAATTTGACACCCCCGATTTAGAGGATAAACAACCCAGTTCACCTAATTACTGATATCATTGGAAGGAAACTAATTCAGCATTTGTGGGATGAGGGACAGGGTGATTAAAGATCCTTTCTCTGTGTTTGTTCCTGTCAGTATTGCCAATTTGTCTCATAGTCTGCTGTGGGCTCTAATGTAAAATCTTGTGAGAAAGTTATGGATCTATGCCTGAAGAAAAAGAGAATGGTGTAGGCTATTAATTATTTAATAGAAGTATTCCATGGTGCCAGGGCAACTGTTCTTTTTTTGTTATTCAGTTTATTACATTTGGCTTTGTAACAAAATCTAAATATATTAGCTATCTTCCCTCCCTATTTGGCAGTTCTGATTCATTATTTTCTCTTTCAGAGCAGCCAATTCTTTCTTTGTCTATATTAGTTTTGATTTAGTTTCTGTTAAATGGGGGCATATATATTTATGGCATTTCTGCATAGAGATTTTGCAATGATGGAATTAAATAAGGTCATTCTACTCTTACTCCAAGTTATTGCCCTAGGATAAAGTACAAATACAAACAAAAATTAAGAAGATTAGAAAGAGGGAAAAAAGAAAAAAGCAGAAAGAAGAAAGAAGTGACTTTGACAATTTTCAGGGCAGTGGAATACAAAAAATGTTATAGCCTCAGTCTTTTGATTTACATTTCTAAATGTTTCAAGCCATTTCTAAAACATCAAAATCATTCTAATCAACAAAGCTTAACCTGAAATGTTCATCCCCTCCACCACAACCCAGTTTTTGAGTACACCATCCAGAAGTGGTTTCCAAGCCGAAACACAACTAGATAAATTCACAAGTCAAGTTGGCTTTGACATGTAACTGGACTCCAATCACACCCTTTAATTTAATTCACAAGTGCTATATGTAAGCAATTAGACAGATTCTTCCAGATTCTGCTCTGGCATCTGGGATTTTTTCCCTTGTTGCCTTTGAACCTTTAGCTCTGGCTGTCTTTCTCAAAATAGGCCCTACTCCTTTGCTAAGCCTAACAAAAGAAACCCCACACAAAAGTATAAGCCACAGTAATAGAGAGAACTGCTATCAGTGTCTTGGGTGTTATGAGCAGTGAAGAACTTGAGTGGTCTGCTAATTTCACCACTGATGGCAATCCCATATCCTTTCTCTGAATCTTATCCAAAACTTCAGGAAGCCTCTGAGTCTCTGCTGTGCAGGTCTGTGCAGGACCAATGAGGGTGATTAATGAAGACAGCTGGCTTAGTTAGTGGTTACTTACAAATGCTGTGGTAAGAGATCACTTAGGAAACAGTTACCTGGGTATTTTACTGATCAGCCTGGGAAGCTCACTGAAGATTAAATAACCACATGAGTAACTAAGTGCACTTTAAAGCGAAGACATGAAAAAAAAGCAAGAAAATATGCTTGTTGATGTAATGTAACCAAGTGCTAAATATTTGACTCTCCTCCTTGATATCTGACACAATGGTCAGATTGTGGACCAATTGAAGGACCATCGTTGCGTCCACAGAAAGGATAAGGCTGCATAGTAGCTCTTTTGATGGTTTGAGAGACAGGGTTTGGTGCTACTAGCTCTAGAACAGTCGTGGTGAACCTATGGAACTCGTGCTGAAACAGCACACCAAACCATCCCGCGAGCTTTCTGGCACGCCAAACCATCCCACATGCAATGCACAGCCCCGCTGACTCCACATCCTGTTCTCCCGCTTCTCGCACGCAGCCCCCCACAGCCAGTTCTTGTGCTCTGTCACACCAGCTGGCCTTTGTGGGAGTGCTGAAACCCAGAAGGGCAGATTCCAGCGCACACGCATGCTCCGAGAACCAAATGTCCAGTTTCCAATATGCGCATGCACGCCAGCCAGCTGTTCATCGTGCATGCATGCGAGCTACAATGGGACACTGCGCTTCTGGGTTCCAGCGCTCCCGCATGCCAAAAGCCAGCTGGCTAGTGTGCGATAGAGTGCAAGAACTGGCTGCGTGAGAAGTGCGAGAATGGGATGTGGAGCTAGCGGGGCTGCGAATGGCTCACGGGATGGTTTGGCGTGCCCTTCTGGCACGAAGGACGGCACTTGATGACACAAAAGGTTTGCCACCACTGCTCTAGAATATCAGCCTGATTTTTCATGGAGTTGTCCTGATGGATGCTGAACCTTTTAGTGGCTTGGTCTTTGAGGGCATCAGGACAAAAAGAACTGCATGTAACAGCATTTTGAGCCTTTAAGAATTAGTGCCTATCAGCAGGGTTTGGAAGTTGTTAGAAGACAGGAATTTTATTTATTTGCCTATTAAGTTTCATTTCTGCCTTTCCTTTGCTCCTCCTTCTTCACGGCAGGATATTTGACCTTGGTTGAACAACAGGGAAACTGAAGGTATTTCCTATTCCTTTCCCTGCTGGGCTGCAATAATTACAGCGGAAATCAATAAGAAGCCTGGATAAATCAGCAGAGGATTCCACCTTAAGGATGGAGGAAAAGACAAATATAAAGAGAAGTCCAGATTATGTACACATCAAGAAAATCATCTCCAGGCCTGGAATGGCAATACCTTTAGACCAGCCTAGTCCTGAGAGAACTGTGTTAGAGTGGGAAAAATAAAATTGCTCTAAAGCTGCCGTATGTAAATCGGAACAACAGTTCAAATTTGGTCAAACTATCATCTGGGCTATTGGCAGGAATCTGCAGGGTGAATCCATTGTGGGTTTGATGCGGATGGAGGCATCTCTTCCTTGTCTTAAGCTGCCTGGCTTCTCGAATCCATTCGGTCAGTCTGTTCTCTTTGAATGATACGATTCCCTCAGAATTTCCTTTGTATCCTTGTGTCCTTTCAATGGCATTTCTTGTTCTTCTTTACACTGGCCTCTGCTCGTGAATTCTTTGGAAGGGCAGATACTGAAGCTGAAATACTTTGGCCACCTAATGAGAAGAGAGGACTCATTGGAAAAGGCCCTGATGTTGGGAACAATTGAAGGCAAAAGGAGAAGGCAATATCAGAGGATGAGATGGTTAGGCAAACGCTATAAGATAGTGCTATGGTCCATGGGGTCATGAAGAATCAGGTGTGACTTAGCGACTGAACAACAACTGCCCATGAAATTCATTGTTGCAACTTTGCAAATGGCTAAATTACCACCAATAGATTGTTGCCTCTCTGATCTTCCAATTAATGTGAAAGAAAGAAACCAAAAGAAAAGCTATTCCTTGTTTAACAACCGTTCATTGAATGACTGTTCAAAGTTACAGCATCACGGAAAAAGTTAGTTACCAATGGCCCTCACATTTAACAACTGTCATAACTTGTCCGCAGTCACATGATTGCGATGCAGGCACGTGACAACTGACTCACACTTATGACTGTTGCAGCATTCTGCAGGCACGATTGCCATTTGTGATCTTCCCAGTTGACTTCTGACAAGCAAGGTCGTTGAGGAAGTCGGCAGAACATTGCAAGTCATGGTCACATATCTCACTTAACAACTATGGCAAAAAAAAAAATCAGGTACAGTCACATGATATCTCTCCTAACAATCACGTAGCAAATGAATTTTCTGATCCCTATTGTGGATGTAAGTTGAGGACTAACTTGTACTGACCAATAGCAGTGTTTAGCAGTGCCCTTGCCTTATGTACCCTTATGTATATTTTTGGCCTTTTTTACATTTTCTTAATTAATAAATAAATAGATTTACAAAAATATCCTGGCCAATCATCTGGACTCAATTCCTATTTTCAGGGCAAATGGCTGCTTTCTAAGCCTTCGTATATTATAAATTATATTGTAACATAATTTTCTGTTCTACTTTAGTTTGTTTAAAAAAAAACAAACTCCTTTCACAAGGCAAAATCTACTTACTTATTTATCTCCTTCAATTTCTCTGCTGCCTTATTCCCAAAGGGATATTTGACTCAAAATCTCCACTCTTGCCCTATTGCCACATTATCTTTAGTCAGAGTAAGCAATCCTACAGATGCAATTAAGGATGATGGGAAATGTAAGCAATACATGTAGGGGGGCACAGTGCTTTGGGCAAGGCTGACCTAATCTGGGGTGTTTGGAAAGCACCAGGCGGAGAATTACTGGTATTGTAGGAAGTCTAATCCACATTCAGAGGTTAAGAAGAGAGTCCCAGTCTGGCAGAGCTTGTACTGTAAGCAAAAACTGACTTGTTCCCTGAATCCAGCTTTTGAAATACCATCAGCATCCTGCATTCCTCATGTTTATTCCTCTTTCTGCTTGGGAAACACTGTGTCTTATTCTAGTAGGTTTCAACAAGAATGCCAATCTCTTTGGATGGCATTGGCTGAATAAGTGATGGAAGTCTCCGCAGAATTGGCCTTAGTGCCGTTGCTTTAATTTGCCAGGCAAAAGACCTTTTGAGAGATTCTGCTGCTAAATGCCAAGCATCTCCAAACAAAATGGATCTTCAGGGATTTCCAGTGACTTGGGTTTCTGATGGCTTGATTGTAATTAGCATAATGAGCGTTGACTTTTACTTTTGCATGGAGGGATAGGGAAAAGGGCAGCAGGGAAAGCCTAGCAAAACAACCCATTGATTCTTTTTTTAAAAATAAAAATAAACACTACTACTAAGAAAGCTCTCCTTTTCCAGACTTGTTCAGCTGGAAGGTAAACATTTGTCTTCATGCTGCACTAAAGAAATCACATTTTCCATCTCTCGGATTGGGAGGGGGGGAATTTATACACCTCTACTGATTGATTAGCAAATGTAAAAACCACTTTTCTCTCTTGAACATAAAGATATATCATTGGGCTTTTGCAATACTTGCCTTGTTCTAAAAGGAAGGCCTGATTCATGCCCAAGCTTTTCTCTCAATGGATGCTCAGTGTTGAGCTGCTTAGGGAGGTGTGTTTATTCATAAGTATGAAACAACCAAACCTGTCAGCATGAAAAAAAACTGTACCACAAAAATGTACAGAAAATCTTTTCTATGGATTTACCAAAACATAATTTACTGTTTTAGGTAAATTTATTTTCAATCTCTCTCTCTCTCCACTGACACAAAGCATCACCTTTATTCGTATATATAAATGCATTTGACTGAATAAAGCAGTTTAAATGATGATTTGCCAACGGATTAATACTTTCTGTCTTCTGTTTTGTAGCAAGCAAATGCTTACCATTGAGTATATTATGGAATCTGTATATTAGGCTTAGGATGGTGATGTTTCAATTTAGAGGATTCTTAAGATGTTAAGAATTACTAAAATATATATATAACGTATAGCATGAATTAAGTAAAGTAACTGCTTTTCTTCCATTTGAGTGAATGTTCCTGCTGGATCACAAGAAGGTATCTTTAGGAGATAGAGAAGAAAAATATGCAATGCCATTTCAAGATTCTGTTGTATTTGTCCATATTAAAAAAAAACAATAATAAGGACTTCTCACTTTGTTTAGCAATATCTTGATATATGTCCTCATAGAAGCAAATGCTGCATTCCATTTGTTCCACACTGAAGAGTGTCCTTAATTCGGTGATAGCCAAATGAGTTGGACTATAGTGCCTCTCATATCAAACCAGCACCATACAGTAGGTTTTTTGACTGCGGATGATCGATGATGTAATCCAAAAACTTGGGAAGGGAGTGGTCAGGACAGAGAAGCTGCTGAAGATTTCTATGTTGTGTGACCATTGGAATGACCCAATAGATGGACGTAACAAGCCTTCATCCTAGTTAAGTGATTTCCTATAAAATTGCTCTTTAGAATTGTTTCCCTGGCTCTTCTCTTTTTTAATCCAGAGAGAAATTAGGATGCCACAACAGATGCTGCTGTTGCCACTTCCTCCCTCCCCTTCCTTATTTTGTACAACTGTGTCATTATGCGTGACCAGAGTTGCAGTTGGTGCTCTCTTTTAATACAATGAGAGATAGAGATTCTAGACTCTCTGGTCTTGTTCTTAAAATCTGTCATGAGAGTCCTGTGCCACCCAAAATGTAGAACTGCAGTTATTGTGGGCGTAGGTATGCTTGAAGCGAGAATCTTGAAAAGCTTAAACCAGGGTCAGAATACCAAGGATCTATGACACCTGTGTCATCCCCAAAAAAAGGGATCCTTCTGGTTCCTGGTTTATGCCAGGATCAAGCAATTAAGGTTACATGCAAAGAGCTTCATGTAGCACCTTGGAACCAAAAATGACTGTCATGGCTTGAAATATCAAAGTGCTTTTATTTTCTAGTCCCCCCCAACCCCTCCCCTCCCAGTTTGATGAGGAGCAGATAGATGCCAGTGCAGACAAAACATAAACGGTCTTAACCGTTTTACGGTTAACATTTTGAACATCTCTGTCATCTACTGTATAAAAGAAAAAGGAGTCAACGATTGAGAAACACTTGGCTCTGATGGGGCTGTCGAAGCCACGTTCTAATGTAAAGTAGAAATTACTTGTAAGCATATTTTCTTTTTGCACAGTCTTTGTGCATAGCTAGGCGGATTTGTCCATCACAAGCGTCTTCCTAATTTAGTCCCCAGCGACCTCTGCAGCCCATGATTGGCAGGCTGCTGTCAAGGTAGAAGTTGTGCCTGAGTGGTAGGAAGGAGCAGAACAAATGCCAGAGGACAGCTCTAGCTCCCTTGAGGGAGGGGGAGCTATAAAGGTGAAAGAAACGCAATTACAGAAGCTTTTCTAGCCCAGAAAGTTAATTAGCTACTTAAATAGTGTTTAGTGCCACTGGCTAGAGGGAAATGGTCACATTGTGTGTGTGTGTGTGTGTGTTTCTGCAGTGTGTGTGTGTGTGTGTGCGCGTCTGTCTCATCTGTGCTGGCCTTCTTGAGCTTCAATGCTTCTTCAGAAGAAAGGCATATATTTGGTTAGTGACAGCAGAAGAGACAGGAATAGACCATGCCTCCCATTCTCCTCTTGAGACTCATCTGGGTTCATGTCTGGAAAAAATGAAAAAAAGGAGGATATCCCGAATCATCTCTGACTTCTGGAGATTACCAGGGTACAGCCAAATAGTTTTCTATCCATTCATATGGAAGACGTTTTCCAGTGTTCTCTTCTGGGGTCTTTATTTCCACCTCCCAGTCCAGCCAAGCATCCTTGGAAGCAAAACGCCCTTATTGCATACAACCCCAATTATAGGTGGTCCTCTACTTACAACCATTCATTTAGTGACTGTTCAAGGTTACAACAGCACCGAAAAAATGACGTATTACAGCGTCCCCATGGTCAAATGATCAAAATTTGGATGCATAGCAACTGGTTCATATTTATGATAATCATATGGGGTCATGTGATTATCTTTTTGTGATCTTCTGACAAGCAAAGTAAGTGGGAAAACCAGGTTCACTTAACAACTGTGTTACTGATTTAATGACAGCAGTGATTCATTTAATAGCTGTGGCAAGAAAGGTAAATAAGGCAAAACTCACTTAACAAATATTTTGCCTGGCGACATAAATTTTCAGCCATCTGTGCTCTTATTCTATAGATCACTGATTAAATATCAGGTTTTAAACAGTTTGGGGCGAAGGCCTGAATCTGTTTTATCCTGGAAAGCAGTATATGCACTTTTATGCAACAATGGTACCCTAAAATATGTCTTTTGCCTTTCAGGTTGAAATAGTTGGTCAGCAATATCTAGATCAGAATAGATTTTAATCATATGGGCTGAAGTTACTAAGATGTAAGTTCAGTTCAGTCATTTATATTGTTGTGGCCCATGTGTTTTGTGACTCATTTTAACTTACATTCAAGTAATGTTCCTTAGTCCCTTAATATGTGTAGCACATATTAAGTGTTATACATGTGTTATACATATACATACGTTGTACATATAACACTCATCATGATATTTTAAAAAGCTATAATTGGCATGACACTTTAAAATCCCTGATTTATTTACTTGTATTATACTATTTTACCTTTTTCATGTTTCGTTTTACATATTCAAAGTAGTTGATAATAAAATCCCACCTGAGAGGAAAAAAAGTTGGTCCAGCCTATGTTTGCATGTCACTTTAAAGCCAGACTTTTTAGCGTTCATCAAAAAAGATCACCATTTCTGGTTCTTGGTTTGCTTGGCTGTTTTGGCTTATTCCCTCCTGCAACAGGGGGAAGAGAAGCCAACAATAGAACTTCTATTTCTTATTTTTTGTGGCAGCCTAACTTGGATCCAATTTTTATTCTGGCTTTATAAGCCAGAGTTGGAAATATGATTGGTTCATACATTTACACACGCACAGGAAGAGATTGATTAAGTCAGACTTTTTAAAGATTAGAATGACATGAGGTTCCAGCCTAGTGATGACTGGTTCAGCTTTTTTTCAGAGCTATCTAATGTCCCATTTCTAGTTGATTACAAACAGGACAATCCAGACCTTTCTGAACCATATATAAATGTGTGGCATCAAAATTCAGGCATATTGCCTCACGTAACAGCTTGGGAAGAAGGTTGTACCAAAAATGTGGCTGCTTTGATGAACTTACCATTTGATGTGGCTGCTAATAGAAAGGGCCCTGAGGCAAGAGGGCATAAAAGGAGCCTTCTGGAATTGGTATAGTATTACAAAGGGATATTGATACACCACACCCAATTACCCGTGAGTCCACAGGGAGGTGTGCCATTGGCTGTATTTCAAGGAAGATTCCAGCCATTTTTGTTTTTCAATTACTATTTTTAATTACTGCATTTAAACTTGGAAATTAAGGAGGAGGAGACAAAAAAAAACCCTTGTAATAAAATAATACAAGAATTTGACCCAGTACTGATGCTGCTTATAAATTTTAACAGAAAGAAAAGCAACATAGCATCTTAATCTTAGGGGGAACAACGTCACAAGTCTACTGCTGGTGCTCCAGGAGCTAGTGAGATAGTAAGGAAGAAGAATGGTTCCTGCCTTGGAAAGCTGCCAAGATCTCTGCCTTTTCCTCCCACAACAGCAATAAAAATGATATTATTACTGTATATGACTTACCTGAAGTTTCATCTGTCTTCAAACCATTGTGAATTTTAGAGATAGTTGGACAACCGTTTTTGCATTCAAAAGCTTTTCTTTTCCTGTGACGTTTTCAGCCTCTGGGATCCCTAGAAAGAAGAAGAGGGCAAACAGTGATGTATTGATTTCTGTAATGCCAGAGGTGGGATTTTCTGATTATTATTATTTTTCTATTTTGGGAGGAATTAGAATTTTTTTTAATTCCCAAGATGTGAATCGATCCCTTTCAGCTTTTTTCCCCTTAAATTTTGTGAGGGAGGATAGCAGAAATCATATAGTTTTTCAGAGACTTGCAGGCAGATTTCAGTGAGCTGGGTCTTAAAGAATTCTGGCTGTAGGTCTGCAAAAGTGTCTAAGGGCTATGACTGGCCCAACTTGCCTCTAAAAAGATCAGCTGGAAAAGTAGTCTAAAGCAGCGGTCCTCAATCTTTCTGGCACCAGGGACCGGTGTC
>JAEANM010017352.1:0-12978 GCA_017656035.1 Myanophis thanlyinensis
CGTAAGCATTTCACTGCATATCGTACCATGTATGACTGTGTATGTGACCAATAAATTTGAAATTGAATTGAATTGAAGGGGGAAAAAAGACTAACAGATATACTGATAGTGATAATGTAATACATGCAGTGGTGGGATGCAACTGGTTTTACTACCGGTTCAGTGTGCATGTGCTTTGCTGCTGCATGGCTTCTAAAATACAAGTTTTTTCCTTACCAGAGGCAGTTCGGGTGATTGGGAAGGCTGCAGAGGTGCGCAAAACAGCTGTTCTGTGCGATTCAGGTGAGCAAAACGGAAAAAAAAAGAAGGGGATATAGAGGATAGGAAAGGGTGGATGGGCGGGGCCAAAACATCGGCACCACTACCGGTTCGGTAGAACCGGTGCGACCAGGCTGAATACCATCATTGTCTCCGTGTAATAATTATAACCATATTTATAATTATATTAGCTTATTGATGATATTAATTATAGTAACATACTTATAGACAACATTCATGTTTTATTTTCACATAACAATGCTCTTTCTTCATCTAATTTCTACCTCTTATCTCTAACCATTGATAAAACCTATTCCATGTTGAATAGTATTCTGATAACTGACTCACATTTATGATGGTTGCAATATCCCGGTCAGCCAACCTTCTGATAAGCAAAATCAATGGGAAAGTCAGGTTCACTCAACCACGGAGTGACTGACTTAACAACTGCAGTGATTCACTTAACGACTGTGGCCAGAAGGGTCGTAAAATGGGCCCAAACCCATTTAACAACTGTCTTGCTTAGCAACATAAATTTTGGGCTCAGTTGTGGTCATAAGTCGAGGATTACCTCTATTGGTTAATGTCTCTTCTCTGTTGATTTGATTACTCAGAAATATTTCCATGGAAGACATTTGTCTTCCCTTAGAAATGCCAACTTGACGTTGTGAAGCCGTCACCCAATGAACCAAGGTAAAACAGTCTCAACAAAACCAGGCCTCCCATGGAAATATACAGTAATTGAAACACGTTAAGTTTTACAATATAAGAATGATATATATAAAATATATATAACTATTGGTGGAATGTATAATATAACTATTCATATAAAACTTAGCAGATGTCTAAAACGATGGAATAATAGTTCAGTCAAAAGAACAATTAACTGATTGATAATGCATGAATATAGATTAGAACGATAATGTGAGAATCTGTATAAACTGCAAATGAGGACTATGAAAAGATAGCACAAAAAAAAATTGTAACCAACTGACACACTGCTGTTGGAAGATGGTTTTACGTTTTTATGTTTCGTTTGTGTATGCATGTGTGCATGTTTGTTTTAAGAATAAAAAAAATTCTTAAAAAAAACAACAACTAGGCCTCCCCAAAGGATTTGGATGGCAAATTGGATAATTCACAAAGAGAGATCAGTAGGTCTATTCAATGAAACAGAAGTAAGATTTTTGAGGGGAGTGTATTCCTTACTAGGTCAAAGACTGCTACTACACTAGGCACCCAGTTTTCAACCCTGCTCTTAGACCAGGGGTGTCAAACTCAAGGCCCGTGGGCTGAATCCGGCCCACCACGGAGCACTTAGATCTGGCCCACGGATTCACCCTGGAAACAGCAAAGGACCAGCCCACAGTGCCTCTGCCAGAGAAAACGGGACTCGGGAAGGCTATGTGTTTTCGCTGGCACAAAGCTGTAGGAGGCCATCGCGACCGAAAACAGAGCCCGGGTGAGCCATTGCGGCCAAAAATGGAGCCTTGATGAGTGACGTTGAGCTGGCCACACACCCCTGTCCCCTCCTCCGCGAGGTCAAACGAAACCCTGATGCAGCCCCTCAATGACATCGAGTTTGACACCCCTGTCAGACAAAAAACAAAATATATGTTTTATGCCTACTACGTTTAAGGAGGGACTGAATGCATGAAGCAAACAGGTAAGCATTTGTCTTCTTCTGATTTCTGCGTGCTCTGAGAGCCCTCCTGCAAAAGGGACTTACAGTTGCCTCACTCTACAAAAATGGAAAGCGTAACTCATGTGTGTGGTACTCAGACACATTTGCAAAGAAATGTATAGTCTGATTATAGGGTAGGCATAATCTTCATCGTCCCACACAACGATGAATGTAAAGAAGAAAAATGTGATCCTGGAAAGCCATACTGAAGGAAAAACCACACTGACAAAATGCACACAGGTTTCAGAAACTGGTTTTCCTTAAAAAAAAAAAAAAAATGACAAAACCCAATTGCGAGATTTAAATGAGAGAAACAGCAATTGTTCTTTCTTCAGAATACATCAATGTATGAAGAAAAGCATCTTCTGAGTGCAACGGTAAGAATCATAAATTTAAAGGCAAAGAAATTAAACACATTTCCTACTGGTAAACTTTAGCCTTGCTACCAAAAAGACACAAAGGCCTGTAAAAAAAAAAATTTATGGTCCTGACACTTTTCTCTTCAAGATGTGGATTAAATACCAGACCAAAATAAATCTTTGGGAATTGCAAGATAAAAACTGAAAACCATTCCCCCTCCCCACCCCAATTCAAGAGGATAATCTTGAATTTCTCCTAAAAAATACATACCAGGGGATTAAAAAATAGTATGCGGTGGATTTCTCCCATTTTTTTTATAGTTTTCACACGATTGTCTTGTTTCTATATTAAGGGGCATATCTTCAATATGGTAATGACTGAGATTATGTGCAACACAAAGGGTCATAGATGGATGCTATGAATGCTAAGGGAAAATATGGAGAGCGGGGCAGGAAACAACCATTATTGATCTGATGTACATTAGGTGGAATTTAGACCTATTATTCACTGGGGAAACACTTTGGAACAGACTGGGCATGAGAAAATAGACAGCCTTCTCTTCAATCGGAAAACTTCAATCATCAAATCCCCAAAAAGACCCAGCAGCTGTCAGAACAAGCACATTGTCAGCCCATACTTTGCAGGAATATCGGAAAAGCTCAAGGGAATCTTCAGTCAACACAACATACATGCACAATTTAAACCCAAAACTACACTAAGGCAGAAGCTTGTCCACCCCGAGGATAAAACACCCAGATAGAAACTGAGCAACGTGGTATATGTAGCACAATGCAGTGAGCCATGTACAGAGCTGTACATTGGGGAAACAAAACAACCACTTCACAAACGTGTGGCGCAACATAGGAGAACAAACCCATCAGGACTAGATTCAGCCATCCACCTGCATTTAAAAGACAAAAGATGATCTTTTGAAGACAGCAAAGTCCACATTTTGGACAGAGAGGACAGCTGGTTTGAAAGAGGCCATCTATGTCCAAATTGAACAGCCTTCTCTCAATATAGGGGGAGGAATATGACATCATCTATCTCCAGTCTACAACACAGTCCTTTTAGCAATTCCAAGAAGGCTCCACACCCATTTGCATTACTCAGGTGACCCCGAGAACACAGATAAACTTCCAAGTGGTCTTGATGACTTTCTAAAACAACGCAAATGACCAGCTGTCTGCAGGAAATATAAATCCTTCCTTCCCCACCATTCAGTCAGAACTGAAGAAGCCTCTTGGAGGAGAAGTGAAATGTCTTCAAAGAAAAACCAGAAAGTCCAGTTGCCTCTTGAAAAAGCACCTTTGGGACAACCACGACCTGGATGACTGAGAATCTCCATAGACATTCAGTCAAAGAAGTTATTTTGATTACAGTTTTAAGACATTCATGTTCTAGGAGAGCAAGAGAAAAACAAATGTTTATTTTCCAAATTTCAGTTTACTGTTGATTAAAACAATCCATAGTTGGTTGTCCAAAGAAAATAAGCACTGGAGTCAAAAGAAGATCTAAATAGAACCAGGATGTATTTAACTTATTTCTCATTTGTTCCACTTTACAAATACATAACACGGATGTTACCCTGTCTGTAAATGGCTAGATCTGACTAATCCTTAACAGGTCTACTTAAATTACAACCGCAGTTTTTCCAAGCTCAACTTACCTCTAGACCAAATTTCAAGTAATCTTACTACATAAGCCAAATGCAGATCCCATAACTCTGTGATGGCGAACCTGTGGCACGTGTGCCAGAGGTGGCATGCAGCACCCTCTCTGATGGCACGCGGGCTGTCACCCCAGTTCAGCTCTGATGAGCATGCACGCGTGCCTCCTGCTAGCCAGCTGCTCTTTGGGTCTTTGCAGAGTATGCGTGGAGGGTGGGGCCTGTGTGGGGGGGCATGAGTGCATGTGCAGAGGGGGCACACGCACATGCAGGGGCCTCACGGATGTGCAGGGTGCATGTGGGGGGCCACGCAAGCATGTGCGGGGGCAGGTCGCATTTGTGGGGGTCACGCACACATTGCATTTTGGGGTTCAGGCACATGGGCATTCATTCGTGCCCTCATGCATGTACTTTGGGCACTTGGTCCGTTAAAGGTTAGCCATCACTGCCATAACTAATGTGATACCATCTCCATCCAGAGAAAATTTGTTTTACAGTTGCTTTAACGTTTTTCCAATTTTCATGTGAAGAAACCCATCTTCAGGACGTTTTTCCTGGAACCTGTCATTCAGAAGAACACTTTGTGACCTTGAACAGAGAAAAACTGTGCCTAAAACTTTCTGAACAATTACCTGCATGGCTAACTTGCATGAAAACATATATCAAGGTCTCAGTTTAATTCACATTCGTGGTGGTTAATAACAGTGCAGGTTATCTTTCTTCTTCTTCTGAGATAGAATTCTACTCAAAATCATTATCAGTGTGTAACTAGACCTATACTTGCATTTATAGACAGATTTCCATAAAATTGCCTCCAACTAAATTTTGGACTTTAAAAAACTATCCATTCTCTTAACTGTAGCTTTACAGTTCCAGAACAACATCAGCTGGCAATCTTCATTATTCTAAATGCAGCATTGCACTCCCAAATCATTTTATTCACTTTCATTCAACAGTCAAGCCATCTTTAACCCAAGTTCTTTTTTTTTTCTTTGAGGCTGCCCTGTAGTAATCACTATATTAGGGATCAAATTCTTTGAATCAAATGCTTTTGGAATCAAATCTGTTGAATATAAAGTCACTATATACTGTATACCTCAGTTCTTTTTAAAGTTCCACGTGGCATTTAATTTCTCTCGTGTACAGACTTTTATACAAAGTGTAATCTGTTTTCTAAATACAACTGGGATTGATCAGAACAGATTAACCTACTCTACCTATAATTTAGATGAATAATAATCAACTCTGAAACAGACCATTATTCCCAACACTACTCCAAACCATTTAGCTTTTCCTTGCTTCTTTGCTCTTTTGACACAATGTTGTCATTATTTTTGTGAGTTTGGAGACCATGAAGCTTGGTCACAGAATAAGAGGATGAACGTGGATAACGTGGGGCAGGGGAAGATGGTTTTCTAAATACTAATCCATAATACCCTTAAATCAGGCTTACCAGATATTTTCTGTATTTCCTTCCTGTTCCTGCTTAACTTTCTTGGACTAAGATACATTTAAGGAGACTCAATAGTGTCTCAGAGCAATTCTTAGCCCAGAGCCAAAAAACGTTAAGAAGTCCTTGTGGATTTTGCTTCGCTAGCTGTTCCTGACTCTAGGAGGCGCTGTTCATCTTTGTTTCAAGGCCTTTGGAGCCAGCGCTGTCTGAAGACATTTCTGTGGTCATGTGATCAGTATGACATCACTCAGTAGTGTTACCTTCCCAGCAAAGTGGCACCTATTTATCTACTCGCATTTACACACTTTCGAACTGCTAGGTTGGCAGGAGCTGGAGCGAAGACAGGAGCTCGCTCCATCACATGGCACTCAGGTCTTGAACCCAGGCTGCCAGATTTCTAGGTGACAAGCCCAGCAGCATCTTAACTGCTGAGCCATCGTGGCGCCCCAACCTTAATCACCAAATACCTAGCTATTATTCATGAACTATTGTTATGATAGCATTCAAAAGGGGAAAAGCGAGGGAGAAACAGCAAAATCTGTTGTGAACATTATCAGCAGTTTGGGGCATTGGGAGGAGACATTAGACAAGAAAATCCCAACACAGTCAGAATTTGTGGACATTTTCAAAAGCTAGTTAGTGGAATTTATACCCAATTGCCAGCTGCTAGACCTTCAGTTCAGAACTTCAGTCTGGAAATTGTCACAACAGCTGTCACCCTGAGACCCAAAGCAGCTATGAACTATGAGTGTAAGGACAATATGTAGAAATTGGCACAGGGCCCTCAAAGAAACACTTATCTTAAGGAATGTTTTCCTTATTGCTGCCAAGGAACTCAAAGGCACTGTTTATTTTATCCGTGAAGTCTGAATTAACCATTATATTGTAAAGTTGCATTTTATTTGCAACATTATCTTCCCTTAAATAAAAATCACTGCTGTGTTCTAATCCGCAGTTGCTCTCCTCCTGGTTAAGAGTAGAGTCACTCCTGAGGTGCACACTGTAATATTATCATCTCCCTAATCAAAACACTCCAGATGATCTTACAAGAAAAGAAACTGAGGAAAACATCTGTAGAAGAAGAAGAAAATGTAGCACGGGCTGATTCAATTACCTTTATATTGGCTGGATAAAGGCAAATTCTTCCAATCAAGAGAAACAGATAAAATTTGGAGATATTGTAAAACCTATGCACTGGTGATCAAAGAATCAGCTGGTGATTATGTGACTCTGGAAATAATCCTAAATAGGGCCCAGTGTGATGTGCTGTTGAACAACAACAGGAAGAGATGGCCGCACACTGTGGGAGTTGTGAGATTAGTGAGTGACAAACTAATTGAAGTTAAAGAAATCAGGAGGCTATCTGTGCTTTCCCAGCAAAGATTAAAGACTAGATGCACCCAGATCCGAAATCAAGTTTTTGCAAAACTGATAAACAGAAAAATTGTAAACCAGTGTTTTAAGCTGTGTGGATTTCGATTCCCAGAGTTCCCCAGCCATCATGTTGGATGGAGAATTCTGGGAGTTGACATCTACACAGCTTAAACCACCACTCTTGATCACCAACCCACAGAAGACAAAGTTGTGAATCCAAATTACGTCATTCAAGCATTCAGAAGTTCTTAAAAGAAATATCTAATAGGTTGTTATGATCCTTCTCAGTCTCAGTGACTCTTATTGGGCTAATTTAAAAAAAAAAATCAGGATAATTTCCATTTATGTCTTCTTGGAATATACTGATAGAAAAGCTTGAGGTGAAATTGTCAAACATAACAGACAAATCTGCAAACGTAATCCAAGTCCTTTCTCCCTACTTTCAGTGACAGACACTATTTAATTCTTTAAATAATTGTCAGCTCTTGGATATGCTACTTTGTGTTGCTCCAATTAACACAACAGTCAATCTGGAGAGTTTTTCTCCCTTCTGTGTTTGATAAGCAGATGGAGAAGAAGGAACCATTTCTCAGTGCCTTGGCATTGAGATTTGAAGGTGTGAAGAGGGTTTTTGGGGTGTTCACTTTAAAAATCATCACGTTGATGAGGCTACTAAGCAAACACAAGTTCCCATGTTTTGTATTTGGAGTGTTCAGTCAACTATCTGAAGCATCCTTCCACATCCTTTTGTTCTTAACAGGCTAAGGCTGGGAAAACACGCTAAACCTTATGAGGATCCTGGGCCAAGGCAAATGTGCATGACTATTTCCGGAACATGTTAAGAAATGCATCACAGGAGTACGAAAGTAAAATATTTTACTTTGTTATACCTTCTTGATAATGCTACAGAAGCTGTCCAGTTAGATGCATTATGCATTCACAATTCAAAAAGAGGAAATCGCCATGGCTTTACCTCCAAAAATAAATGAGCTTCTTAAGGCTTAAGGTTTAAGAAAAAGAATATTAGAGTTGCCTCATTCCTAAGAAATTTAGATATTCCATTTCCCCTTGAGTTGGAATCAATTCCTTATGGCATTTCCTCTTCCATTTCGAAAATAACTCGGGAAATGCAAAAACGAAACCAAAAATCTTCATAAAACGGTTTAGAATGGAATTTGCATTCCATTCGGATGAATAATTATCTTGCCCTAATCAAATGAAGAATCTGTATTTCTGGAAAAATGGAACTGAGATTAATAGCAGAGAAATGAAAATGTCTGAAGATCTCCATAGTCAATAGCAAAATGGAAATAGGCAAACAGAATTTGTTGGTCTACTATAAATGAGAGCCTAGGTTTCAGAATTATCCATAACCACCATGACCAGTGGAAAGTTTTGAGTAACTACTTCAGTGTCCACAAAAGTATGCTATAAATACTCCCTTTTAATCATTGATACTGGACAATATAAATTAGCATTTTGTCAATATGTAAGCCTTTCCCTAATTTGTCTTGCCCATTAATGACCATAAAGCCGATATATTTTTATTTAAATAATCAATGGGATTTTTTCCCCATCTGCTTTTGCTGTTGTCAAAAAAACATAGGAAAGTAAGGGTTCTCTCATCAACTCTTCTTCATTTAATTACCATAATTTATGTCAATCAGTGTTTGATGAACTATATAAGGAACGGAATCATACTGCCAATCATAAAAGTATACAGCTACCATTTTTCTTTTAATCCCGTCTGTGAATGCTCTATAATAGAAAGCATCAAATCACCTACTTAAAACCCCCCTAAAAATATAGTGATGCATAACAAGGAATGATATCTCTCAAGGTTAAAGCCAAGTTTAAAAGTGATCAGTACTTCGTTATATTAGAGAACTTGCAAGGTGAGTAAGCGCTGACTGACAAAACTGACATTATTGAAGTTATGATCTGTTAGGGCTTAGCTTAAGCATCAGACATATTGCGAAGGACAGATGAATGTTTCTGATAATCCTCAAAATAATTCAGCTTAAATTCTCTGGGCTAAACGTGGGATTTGAGCATTCAAGTCCTATCAGCAAAGACAGTCATATTTGATCTCTTCTTTGGCCTTCCGAATCTCATCCTTCTGATGCACAGTTCAATTTCACAACAAAACGAAAGGGGTTGTGATTCAGACACTCTCCGCCATTGGAGAAATGGGATTGATTTTATACAAACTGTGACAAAAGGAGCAGTCTAGGAGTATATAAAAATGTTGCCTTCCACGTAATTTGGAGAAAATCATGATGGTAAAGATAGCATCGCCTAGCTAGTCCGGAAAATATTATGCTATGTTATTTTTTTTTTTAACGAAATGGTCCCTCACCCATCTAAGAGATAGCAGTGTTTCTGAACTTGGGACAACATGATAATAGTGTTCCAATATTTGAGGGGCTGCCACAGAGAAGAGGGGGCTCAACCTATTCTCCAAAGCACCTGAAGGCAGGACAAGAAACAATGGATGGAAACTCATCAAGGACAGAAGCAACCTGGAATTAAAGAGAAACTTCCTAACGGTGAGGAGAATTAACCAGTGGAACAGATTGCCACCAGAAGTTCTAGGCGCTCTATCACTGGAGGTTTTTAAGAAGAGACCGGACAGCCATCTATCTGAAATGGTATAGGATCTCCTGCTTGAAGACTAGAAGACCTCTAAGAACCCTTCCAACTCTGTTATTTTATTATTCTGTTAGTTTGTGTTGGTGTTGGTGCTAGGAAACAATGAGAACTCTAGTAGAATTAACATCTATGCCCTTAACACTCTTTGAATGTTTCTCTAGAAATGGGAAAGTGTGGTTGTCTAACCAGACTAGAGTGTTGGTTTTTCTTTCCCTATGACATCCTGAATAGAACTCTGCTAAGCATCTCTTATAGTTTCTATTAATTTCATTTCTTTCTTTCTTTCTTTCTTTCTTTCAGAACTTGCAGTTAAGGTTCTTCTGGTTTTAAATGTGTGCCTTTACGGGGTTTTTAATCTTTATCTGCAGACACCATCAGCTTACATGGAGGAGGGGTCAGAGTGAATTTGTGAAATAAACATAAAGATGAACTTACTGTAGAAATAAGTCACACAAATGGGGGGAAAGCAAAGAGAGGTTGTGTGAAAAGCAGAGTTGGGGATGAGAACACGGCAGAGGTTTAAATTCCTGTGCCGCCATCTTCACAGATGGGAATGCATCCATGATTTCTGGGAGTCTGCAAACCAGCACAACTCTGAACAATGCAAACCACCATCACGGTAGCTTAATAACCCTCCTCCATGGACTCACGGATCATTAATTAAGATACGTCCTGACTACTAGGAGTGGAAAGACCCAGGCCTTCCACAGGCCTAGTGAGTGGAGTCTGAATTGCGAGGGATCCCTCTTGTGTCTCATTGTCATTGATTGCGTATGATTAATGATTTCCAGGAATAAAAAGTGAAAGGTCAGTTTTGGCGTTCAAGACAGAGCAGCTACGTTGGGAGTAATTAAGAGACTTGTGTAAGCATGATGAATAAGCACAAACAGGAATCGGGTGCTATAAACAAAGATACCACCAGAAGGTTTAGGATGAAAGAGATATTTCTTTAAAAAGACTGGGAAGGAAAGCATTTCTTTTTATCCTCCTAAAGTTGGCTTACTCCCTTGCTCAACCTTCAATTTCTGAAAAGCTTATTATCCACAAGCTTACCCCCACCCCAAAAAAAGGGGGAGGGAGACAGGAGCCTTCTTAAACATTCTCCCAATTCCAGTCTCTCCTTCTCCTTTAAAAAAAAAGGGAGGAAAAATTAAACACAGATAACTTAAGAGTTTTCATGTAAATGGATTCAACTCATCTTTGTTTAACGTTGCCTTTTATGTTCCATGAATTTCTAAGCCTGACAAAGTTCACTGGGAATCTTTTTAATTCCCACCCACAAGCTCTCCTCCGCTGCTGTGTGACTGGCACTATAGAGGGATCAGCCATAGTATTTATCCAGAAAGCTGGGAGACAGATGTCAGAATGGTCCAGCAGGCAAACCTAACACACACTAATCAGCTCTGGTGTTCTTTTACAATCCATATCTAATTCACAAGTTCATTGTGCATTTACTCAACTGTCTCTTCGCATTAACGTAAAGGGGAAACGAGGGGGGGGAAATAGAGTCAGTAGGGAAAGGACATCAAACAAACCTTAGCAGTGATGAAGGCTTTATTTTTTAAAAACTAATATAATTAGAGGCACGTAATGTTTTACAATACCGGGGGAAAAATGTAAAATTGCCTCTTTCCACACCAAAAGGGGTAAGAGAGAGCCTTTTATATTTGTGGAACTGAAGGGCGAGCACAGACAAACAGCTTTACTGAAAAATAACCAACAAAATCCCTTGTTGATGGCATCAAAGAAAAGGATTTTAAGGTGGTTTAAAAAAAAACAACAACTATTGTCAAAGGAAAGCATTCCAATTGCCTCTGAAGAAATCGGTGCATGACTACCCCTTAAAGGACAGCTATTTACAACGTATTCGTTAAACTTGTGTGCATGGTTGTTGCATATTTCTGTTTCATTTTCATATTTTTTGTAAGTAATCATATGTTTTTGTTTAAATTCTAGGTTTGCCCTCTGACTTTGGGAATGTATAATTTGATAAACCTTCAAGTAATCTTTATTGAACGTAGACGTAGTGCTTCATGTAAGAAATGTTGCTTTGTTTTATAATATTACAAGTGTCTTAAATGTAGATTCATTTCCAAATCAAACACAGATTTCCTTTGGTTATGTTATTTTCATACCATGACAAACAGTGATAAAATACCCCTCTGCCAGCAAAAAAATTTGTTCTGCTATACGATGCTGCCTTCAAACAACATCATCTCTCCAGAAGAATAGAATTAAATAGACATATGTCCAACACCACAAATTTGTCTAGATCTCCATGAATAGAGTAGAAGCCAAAAACTTTAAGAAAAACTTTCTGATTGATTTATTCACTACTATTCTACTATTGGTATTTACATTTGAATAGATATTTAAGCATTTAAATTTAAATCTAATTTTTATAAGACCTTCACAAGGCTGGTCTGTGATTGTAATAAAAATTACTACAACTTTGTTAACTTTTTACTCCATTCATAGAATTTTAGGGAGCGCCAAAAGCTGAGAAACAACAGTTTTCTGAATCCTCAGATCCAAGACATATCAAGAAAGACAGTGGAGAAGAGAACAACACAAGAATGACCAGGTAAAATGTGAGAACTTCAGTTGGTCCACAATAAACATCTGGAATAAGAAGTCAACCAGAAAAGTGTAGTTAATGTTCCAGAGTTTAAGGGCCCAAATCTCCACAGGACCATTAACTTCCATTCTGCTTGTATAGTAAGATTGAGAAGGCTCACTCCAGACCCCTTCTCTTGTCAATCTCCAAGAAGATGATTCTTGCTAGTTGAGGCCTCATTTCTTTAAATAATTTATCTCCAGGTTCCAACTAACCCCATCCTGTTTAGTCACAGGAGAGCTAATAAAACCTGGCTTTTTTTCAGAAGGACCTTGGATAAACTTGGAAGTCCCCATTTTGGTTTCTGCTTGGGTGATTATTGTTCTTGATGTCTTTAGTTTTCTGAGAGAATTATTTGCTATAATATTTAGTTCTTGTAGTTATTTTTATGTTTATTTTAATCTACTATTTAAGAGTGGAACGTAAGATATTCAGCTATTCCTTCTGGATTGAAGCAGCATATAACATCCCAGTGAATAAAACAAATTTTAAAATAGATGTATACCATTGGAAATAAGGGGAGAAAATGTAATGTTGCCAACAAATAGTTTGGAGAATGAGGAAATAACATGAAGTGAAAGAAACATGTCCCTCACAAAAAAAGTTCCATTTTTAACATTGTTCCTGATAACATACTTAAAGGATATATTTATGAGTTCTTCAATAGGAAAGGAAATTCAAAGACAGGTATTGTTAAAAACGAGCCTGTAATATTAAATTAAATGCCTTTTAATTGTTTTATTTATATGCTCTTGAGCAGAGTGCATTCTCATGATCATGATGAAAGAATGGAAAAAAAACACTGTTCCCTAGACTATTTTTCTAGGCCAAGCATAAGCTAGAACAGGGGTGGGCAAACTTGGCCATTTTGTGACTTGTGGACTTCAACTCCCAGAATCCCTCAGCCAGCA
>JAEANM010017353.1:0-12978 GCA_017656035.1 Myanophis thanlyinensis
GGTTTTCATGAGCTGTATGCCATAATCATCTCAATTATAACAAATCACGGCTTGAACTATCTTGCTTTGCATGTAATAAGTCTATCTTATATATTAGTTTCACCTTTTAAGTTGCATTTAGTGAAATAAATGAAATTTTGCACGATATTCTAATTTTCTGAGTTTCACCTGTATATTACAACAGATATGAATCGTTGTACAACATACATATAGTAAGTTGAATTGATCTTAATGAACTTTCTCTTTATGTAACTAAATTTAGATTCAGTATCATGAGTCTTTGCCTACTCGAATTTCTTTATTATTTGTCATATGCATTACTGAAATAAAAATGCTGCCAAGTCTTGTTCCAAGTTGAGAATTGCATACCTTGTGTTGGTGCGCCAACTATCAGTACCTGCTTGGAGATTCCTTCTATGGAAAGGAAACCGGTTGCCATAGCTGAACCAAATTTCCCATTTTCCTGCATGTTTATAATATGAATATATATACATATATATAATTAGTCTCATGAAATCAAAAATTTCCTTGTTCTTGTTTTCTGTATTATTTCAAAAGTCACCACAAAGACTTACATCATCCCCACTTAAACTGAACCAGCTTTTTGTGTTTGGTGGGATATAGCCATATACCATTCCAGTAGCTTGCCTGTTGTATTCGAAGAAATAGCATCTTAAGCTAGAATAAAAAATGGTTATAGTAAAAAAAAACCACCAGATCAATTAGGATGAACACTGAACATTACTGAAAAAATGGCAATTACAAGACATACTGTAGAATCATCATCATCAATCTCAGTTTCATTTTAGAATCTCAGTTTTCTGACCATTCTGCTATTCATCAGATTAATATGACCAGTGATTCCCAGATACATAGATTACAACTCCCATTATCCTCCAGATTATTGCTCATTTTTTGTGCTTGAGGTGTCACTTTTAATTACCTGCTTCTTCCAAAGGCAAATAGATTTATAAATGGATTTATTATAACTCTGAGGAAATTTTATCCAGAACACCAATTGTACCTTTTTCTGGACTGGGAGCTCATTATAGTTACTCATGCCTTAGTATCTCACACGTGGACTGCTAGAACATGGTCTACATGTGAACCTTTGGAGTTCACTTGGAAGCTGCAGGTGATCCAAAACGTAGAAATTAAGAGGATTATGGTTGTATCTCACTGTTCCTACATAACACCTCCATTGCTTGAACTACCTGTAGTAGTGTTTTATCAGTAAGCTTCCAGGTACAATTGAAGGTAGGGGCTGTGACTTATAAAATCTTTCATGGCATGAAGTCTAGCCATCAAGAACTACCCCATCCCATTGACACAGTGGGTATGCTGCATTTTCAATCTTTAAAAGTGTCATCAACATAAAACAGGGACATAATAGACATTCTTTGCCTGTTACGGTGCCTGCCTCTGTAATAATATTTTCCATTCCCTGAGATTTAAAGAGCCCCAATCCTCCTGTCCTTTGTTTCAAGTGTTTTTAATGTTTAAGTGTTTTTCAACCTTAGCATCTTTCAGATATGTGGACCTCAACTCCAGAATTCTCCAGCTAGCTCCCTAGTATGTTGAAATACACACATCTGAAGTTGTCACAGTTGAGAAACATTGTTTTCTGTTAAGAGAGTATGTACCTTGTGAGAGGGTTGTATCAATGTGTTCATTTGCCCCCCAGGTGACTTCCCCTTTTTATCGTTTTATTGTATGGTTTTTAACTTGTACTCCTCCCAAAATTGTTATAAGCCAGACAGTTTATAAATTTGACAGACAAATAAACTCACTTTCAAATAAATACAATACTTAGACTTGGTCTCTACTTGTAAAAAGGAAATGACTCATGGCCTTGATCCTAATGAGCTGCAAATACTTTTAAAGTGATAAACATTTTATTTTAGAAGAAATTTTTTTACTGATCAACTTCAGGATAAAAAATATTTTAAATTAGATGAATGGATTATATATCCAGTATTGAGAACTGCAGGCAGCTGATTATATGGCAATAGCACTGACTTATATACCACTTCATAGTGCTTCACGGCACTCTCTAAGTGGTTTTCAGGGTCAGCTTATTGCCCCTAACAATCTGGGTCCTCATTTTATTGACTTTGGAAAGATGGAAAGCTGAGTCAACCTTAAGCCGATCAGGATCGAACTGCTGGCAGTGTGCAGAGTCAGCCTACAATACTGCACTCTAATCATTGGGCCACCATGACTCTTAATATATATATCTGTTAATGCAGGACTATATGTGCTCTACAATACAATCAGTTGTAAAACTTACTTAGGGCAGACACAGCTTTAGGTTTTATGTGGTTACTCTTGCTTTAAATCAAAGATGGACCATTTTTCTCTTCCAATGGCTCTACTTATCCTTTGAATGGTGCACCAGGGAAATATTCCTAAAAGTCATGGGCAGAGCCAGGGTAAAATTGACACTGGTTTTATTTTATATACTGTATGTTTATATTTAATGGAAATATGGTTATTTTCCAATCATGCATTTAATAATGTTCCACTTCTGACACATTAAGTTATAATTTGAAATCATCTTTTGAAATTTCTGGGAATTGTAGCTAAGACATATAACCCTGGGGCCTTGAATTATATATCTGATTCAGCTGCAGAAAACAAGGTCATACTTGAAAAATGACTATTATTGGCATCAGGGTTTTTATATGCAACAGAACATTTAGAGAAATCTACAAGATAGGTTACAGTCTAAAAGACAATCACATACATAGGTATTTAAAAATAAATGCACATACCTTGTACAATTTCTCCCAAAAGGACTTCCAAAAAGCAGCAAGGTTTTATTTTGAAGCTGGACACTGCTGAGTGATGAGCCAAACCAACCATAATCTGTCTCTCCTTTTACCATCCAGTCAGCATCTGATACAAAGAGCAGGCCTGACAAATAAGGAGAAAACTAGTACTTATCAGAAAGTTCTGTTTTTGAAACAGGATAGATAGATAGATAGATAGATAAAATAGGAGGATTTCCCTCCAGAATGAATATAGGCAGTGCTCGACTTACGATCTACAATTGACCCCAAAATTTCTGTTGTTAAGCAAGACATTTGTTAGGTGAGTTTTGCCCCATTTTATCACCTTTCTTGTCAATGTTATTAAATGGATTGCTGCAATTAAGTTTGTGATGTGGTTGTTAAGTGAATTTGGCTTCCTCATTGATTTTGTTTGTCAGAAGGTCACAAAAGGTGATCCTGGGACTCTGCAACTGTCATAAATATGAACCAGCTGCCAAACACCCAAATTTGAATAATGTGACCATGAGAATGCTACAGTGGTCATATGAAAAACAGTGATAAGTCACTTTTCTCAGTGCCACTGTAACTTCAAACAGTCACTAAAGAAATAGGTGTAGGTCGAGGACTAACTATATCCTGAAATTTAAGATAGAAGAAGGTAGTTGTGGACGAAGGATCTAAAAACTTCCTGGTAAATACCAGGGCTCAACCCAGGACATCTCTGTCTATTGCTTATATAAGCAAATGTCTCATTACTCTTGTGTGGGTGTGTATGCATGTGTATGTTTTGTATGTAACAAAATGCATCTATTTCTGTGATCCTATACTGGGCTGGGTATGGCGGCTAAGATTTGGATGTAAATAATGCTTAATTTGGGGAGGAACTTAAGAATCTCCATATCTTTTTCTTAGCCAGTGTTTCTCAACCTTGATGTATAGACTTCCAGAATTTCTGGAAGTCCACACGTCTTAAAGTTGCCAAGACCGAGAAATGCTATTTTAAGCCATGAAGACAACTGCTTCAGGAAGAAATCAAATACGCTCTGTATGAAAATCTATGGGGTGGCATATGAATCTCTTGCATTAATGCAACCTGAATTGAACCTAAATAAATGCAAAATTAATTAACCGGGTTACACATATGATATGTGAATGAACATTAAATATGCTGTCCAGGAATCATTCCTATGCGTGTTACTGAAAAACCTGAAGAAGGATCTAGATGTATTATTCTGACAAATGTTTCAGCAAGAATTTGGAAGTACCAATATACAATACTTAAAAACAAAAACATTTCCCAACAAGCTTACTTTGCCTGCTTCTGTTAGAGAAAGAATAGAAAGAAGCCACAAATCCTCTTTGTATTCCACCAGCAGGTGCATATGGGGAACCAAGCAGGAGGTCATTATCTCCATTCCTGTCAACATCAGCTGTCAGCAGGGACCAGCCTAGATTACAATACACTTCCTGCAAAAGTAATAGAATAGTAGAGTTGGAAGGTTCCCTTGGAGATCATCTAGTCCATTCCCTTCAAGAAGAAAGCGCTATACCTTTTCAAACAACTGATTGCCCAATCTGTTCTTAAAAACCTCCAGTGATGAAGCACCCACAACTTCTATTGTCGATAATTTGGTTTCCACATAAAAAGACCCATACAACTCGATTGCTGAAATACAGCTTCTTCAGTAAAATTTATTTACAGAATAAATATTATTACTGCATATTGAAGCACAACTACCAGACACATTACAGCCATTGTTTGCCTTTTTCTTAATCAAAAGAATAAAGAGCTCTACCCTGTATTGGCACTATCCAGTCCTGAATGGTAAATATATGTTTAAAATGTATCCATTAGAAAACTGTGTGCAGTACGCTCATATTTTGATTGTGTTTAAAGGAAGGATACATAAGAATTATGCTTTCATCCCAAATAAAAATTCCTGGTAAATACCAGGAATATCCAGGACATCAATTTTGTGACAAAAATGTGGATTAAATCTGGATTCCATGCTTTGCCGTTTCATCAGCAAACTTACTTGACAAGTTATGGTAATATTTGGAAGACTGTGGAAACCTCTTCCTCTGTGGCCAAGAAATATGTATACAGAACCCTAAGTAAAAAAAATATGTTTTAATAGATTATATACCCAAACTAAAGTTTTAGGTTTTAAAGTATTACAATGGCAGGTTTTTTTTTATTCTTTTCATCTTCATATTAAAAGGCATTTCTAATAATTAGGTGAATTAAAATATGATTCAAAGTCAAAATGCAGCAAATCATGTAAAGGGATTGGACTGTCAAAACCACCCAAACCTTTGGATTAACCTAATCAATTCATCTATAAGATGAATCAATATAAAATACAGGTAGTCCTCATTTAGTAACCACAATTGGGACCGCAATTCAATTTTTAAGTAAAGCAGTTGCTAAGAGAAACTGCCATTACGATCTTATTTCAGCTTTCCTTTGCTTATAGACTTGCAAAAATGACTGACTGGTTTCTTTGTTTGTTTTCTGTCCATCTCACCAAAAGGAGACTCTGGGCAGCTATGCTATGCAAATGCAAGAACTGGTTGCAAAGTTTCTTTTTCTTCACTTTTGTAACTGTGAATGGTCACTAAACAAGGCAGCTACTAAGTGAGGACTAAATGTAGATGAATTCTAAGATGGTCAATGTATTGTTCCCATCATTTTTTTTATTTCAGACAATCAAAATAGTAAGGCAGCATTAAACGCATCATAATTAGCAAACTTGCTGTTATTTTTATAACCGACCTTTATTTATACAACCGAAAACAGCCTACATAATGCTTCCTCCTCCTATTTCCTTACAATAAAACTTTGAGAGGTGGGTGGGACTGAGAGAAAGAGACTGGCTTGAGATCACCCAGCTGGCTTTCATGCCTAAGGGAAGCCTGGAACTCATAGTCTCCTGCTTTCTAGGCCAGGGGTGGGCAATTACGGCTCCTTCATGACTCGTGGACTTCACCTCCCAGAATTCCTGAGCCAGCCATGTTCTAGGTCAACTACACCAAACTAACTGTATTTGATGTTAGCATTTTACGGTTTCCTACCCTGTAACTAAGCTCCTGGGCTCCTACTGATGGGGCTCCTACTGCAAGATCCAATATTCCATCCACATTGAAATCCAAAATTGCTATGGCAGAACCAAATCTTCCTGAAGGCTAGATAGAAGACAGACACATATATTCATCACACAGACATACAGGGATTATATACATCACACCCACACCTACATTTCATGATCCCAAAGCAATTTTAAAAAGAAGACACATTCAGAAAATGCACACATTGGACACTGTTATTTTTTTTCAATGCAATTTCAGTAATTACAAGTTATGACAAATTATAACTTTAACTCATTGAGTAGGGAGCATTTAAGAGCTAACATGGATTCAACTGATGGTGTATTAAACTCAGTGTCATCTGTTAAATTTTGTTTCTTTAAATAGAAGTCCTTTTATTCTTTATTACAAATTTAATTTAAATCACCAATGAACTCTATTCACAATTACCAAGAGAACAACATCTCGGTTGTTTGCCATCTATACAGAATTTATTTAAACTGTCAATCCTTACGTGTATGTTCCTAGCACTTCTATTCATTTAGTTTTTCCTGTTCATTTCATGTCTATGAAATGGTTTATAAATTAAAAAATGCCTGAATAAAAGACAAAAACAATGACCAAATGTGGTATCATTTGTGAGCCTGATATAGGTCTCCTAATTATTTGATTTTGGTAGCAATTAATATACAGCCTTCCTCAACCTTGTGCCCCATAGATGACTTGGAGCATACAGAGGTCACAGTGACTGGAAATTCTGGTTGTTGTAGTTTCTACACATCTAGAAGAAAAGGGTTAGACCAGGGGTGAGCAATTACAGCTCCTTCATGACTCGTGGACTTCAACTCCCAGAATTCCTGAGCCAGCACAGGAGTGCTGAGCCGTAATTGCCCACCCTTGGGTTAGACAATAGTCTAGTTTCAGTTAGTTACAGGAGAAGCCACTTTAATCCAATTACTGAAGAAAATAATAACGGAACTAGTGATCCAAAATAAAAGCAAAATACATTTAATTAACCACATCTGACTTGTTTTGCTACCTTGGTGCCTTCTAGGATTTCATCTGCTTCTTGATCAAGGTCCAGGTTGGAATGAGGCAAACCTGATTCATTACCATAAACAATATAGACACGTCCCAACTGAATGTGTCCAAGCTGGCTGTAACCTGGTGCTCCAACCACCAGGTCATCGTATCCATCCTGATTTAGGTCAGCTGAAGTCATAGACCTGAATATGAAAGAAGGTGGTGCCAATGTCCATTTGTATGACATTTCCTGTGCAGATTTCAAAAATAATTGGATAGTTTCTAGTTACAAATGTAATTCCATAGACGTCGTGAAGAGAAATCAGGCAGCCCAATTAAACCCAGAAATGCCAACACACTTCAGACACCTTTCTTGATAGTTGCCCAACAGCCTATTACATTGCCAGATCCCTCTTATATCTTACTTTCTATTTGTTTGTTTTTTTAATATATTACTTTGGGGGGGGGGAGAAGGAACAACAAAAACACATCAAGAAAGCCCCCAGAATTTTATCCTGAGGTTTCATCAATTCCACAAAAAGATCCAGTAGGAACACTTTCACAAGAGATAGAAAAGAAGATATCAACAAATGGAGCAACATTGACATGCCATATGTTGCATGAATATTGGAAAAGCTCAGGAGGATTTTCAACAAACACAACATAAGTGCACTGTTTAAACCCAGGAATACATTATCACATAAGCTTGTCTACCCTAAGGACAAAACACCCAGACATAGACAGAGCAATATTGTAGATGTAATGCAATGCAGTGAGGAATGTGTAGACCTGTACACTGGGGAAACTAACACTAACACTGGGGAATGTAAACACTAACAGTAGTTGGGTAGGCAATATATAAACCAGGATTGCCATTTTAAGGTTTACTGCTTTAACCTTAAAATGTACTATTGCTTTAAATGTAATTGGCTGCTAATTACTCAAGCGGCAATAAGAAGAAGCAAGACTCACTTGTGAATGTGGGTTTCTGGAAGTGGGTTGTTTGGAGTGAGTTGGTTTCTGGAGTTCTGTATTTGTTACTGTGAGAGTCTGACAGTTTAGTCTACTGATTGCTGATTACTGAATACAGGGTGTTCATCACTGAAGAAGAACCTTGTTGTATACTGTGAGTTTACTGAACTGAACTGTTTGAAGACTGACTGAATTGAAGGTGTATGACTTCGGATTGATAGATGGACTTTGCTTAAATTCTAATTCCATTATACTAAAACCTATTTTTACTGCTCAGTGTAACTGTATAGTGTAATATACCAAACTGTATTGTGTAATATACCAAAAATTACTCTCAAAACGCTCCGTTGTGTACTTGTTCTCCTAACGGAGGACTATACCCTTAACACACTTCAAAAATGCATGGCACAACACAAGAGAACCAACTCATTAGGACAGGATTCAGCAGTCCATCTGCATCTGAAAGACAAGGGTCACTCTTCTGAAGAGAGCAAAGTTCACATTCTGGACAGAGAAGACCACTGGTTTGAAAGAGGAGTCAAAGACACTATATATTAAAATTGAATAGCCCTCCCTCAACAAAGGGGGAGGGATATGGCAACACTTATCTCCTGTTCACAAGACAGTCCTTTCAGCAGTCCCAAGAAAGTTCCACACTCATTTGCACTTTGATTCAGGTCACTCTGAGATACAGATAAGTGGCCTCAATGACTCTCAGCATGGTAACAATCAGCTGACTGCAAAGAATATAAATATTTCCATTCCCCACCCAGTTAGCTAGAACTGAAGAAACTTCTTGGATGAGAAGAAAATGTTTTCAAAGGAAAAAGGCAAGAAAGTCTAGTTGCCTTCTGAGAAGAAAAAAAAAAGATTGAGAATCTCCAGATATTCATTCACTGTATATATGTCAGCAGAAACAAAGGAATAAATCAGCACTCACGATCCTAGTTTTGCATACGGAGTTTTCAGAAAATATGAAGCACTGGGCTTGGTGATGTATTTCGATGGGCTTCGCTGTGGGACTGCCAGCACGTTCAGCAAACTCTTTGCTGTGTCACTATTTTGGAACTGAAGATAATTATGGGAAATAATATGTGACCCAAAACATTGTAACTATTTACTAGATGCTGGAGTAGCAATTTATATTAGCTGTAAATGTCCATTTCATGTTATTGCAGAGATATTATTGCAACGAAGACGGGCATGGCATAGCTAATGCTATATTAGTGTTGGTTTCACTCTATAGAAGATATCAATGCAACACATGCCATTAGTTTCTTAAATTGTTTGCTAGCTAGAGACCTTTTTAAATCTGCTGACCATTTTGTCAATTAAATACCAGCAGAAGTGCTCTTTCGTGTTGTAGATATTGCTACAATATTTAAGCTGATATACAACGAGGGTATGAAAAAAGAAAACAGAGAAGGGAAGTGGGTCTTTTTGGTGCCCAAAGTGCTTTGCTTTCTGCATGGCTCCTTTCTCTTTTCTCCATCATCAACTTTCCATTTCTCTCCCTCTTCTGAATCCATCCAGCAAATCTTGCCCAACTATATCAAAGCTGCAATTTTAGAGTCAGAACAAATTCTACATTGACTATAGAATAAAATTTACAACAAAATTAAAGCCCAGGTTGTTCTGCATGTATGTTAATGCCACACGCACATGCAAATGTGGAAGGGGTTTGTTTGATCATCCTGCTGCAACTACCCCTGTGCCTATTTTGATCTCCCTTGCATATACCACTGAGCTGGGATATTATTAAAAGAATAATATTTAAAAGAATTGAAGAAACAAAAGATGTCCAATCCTGGGAAGCTCCAGCAATTAATGTCTAAATTGCAAGTGATTCCAATACTTCTTGCCACTAATGTTTAGACCCAAAATAAATTACCATTGTCCACTGGGGAAATTTTAAATAGACTCCTCTTTCTGTATAACTGATATTCTTTTCAACAGATTTGGCCACTTCAGAAGTTATCTCCTTGTGGTATTCAGTTCTGGATTTTTTAAACCTATTGGAATAAGATATAATAAGCAGAAAGATTTGTATAGGAAGATAACAATGGGATAAGTATGGGGCTGGCTAAATTTGCATTGTAGACAGAAAGAATATACAAATGAATAAAAAAAATTAAATATTTTAGTTACAAAATAACAAAGATTTTCCTGTTTTTCTGAATTGAAACTGTGATTGCTCTTAAAGAATTCTGAACCAAATTTGTGTTTAATTTAAATGCTCATTCTTTTGTTTCTATAGTTCTTCACACTGGGGATTTTAGTATTTTAGTATATTTTTTAAAATGGCAGTTCTTCATTATAAATTTTATATCAACTCTTTATTTAAACCACTTGGAGTCACCACAAGTGAATTGGGCAGCCATATACATTTTCTTAATTAAAAAAAAAGAAACTGAAGCTGATATAATAGCTGTCACTTGTAGCCAAATTGCTGACTGTGGAATCATTGACATCAGTATTAGTGTAATATAAATTTTAATGAAATGATGTATTTATATTGTGTTTATTAACATATTACTGACATTTTGTGCATTATTAATATTATGAATTATTTGTAAGCTACCTAGAGACCATTTTGGACTAAGGTGGTGGATAAATTGCATAAATAAAATAATATCTCAGCAATAACTATTTTCTGCTAGGCACTTCTAAGATTGCCTTTAATACATCTTGTTTAAAGACAGAAAAATACAACAATTTGAAATAAAACTATGAAACAGGATTGGAATAAATATATTACATATCCCTAAAGAACAACTGCATTGCTTAATAGTGATGTTTTGAAAGTACGGTAGTTCCAAAAATGAACAAAGAAGTGTTATTGGGTTTTGCATAGCTATGGGTATTTCTCTCTGTTGCCAAGTCATGGTCGGAAAATAAAACTACATTATTTCCCACATTAAAGAATAATATAAATCTTGGAGTCATTTCAGGCTACTAGTTAAATTAGGCTAATTAATATACAGTACTCACATCGGGAAGTTTCTCTGTTCATCTTCACACTGTATAAACAAAGGATTCTCAGGAATAAAGCAGCCACTGAAGAAAATATTAATAGATTGTATTTAATATGTTTCAATTTTTAGCATGCCCACAATTCCCCTTATATAGACCTCGTTTAGTGACTGTTTCATTTAGTGACCATCGTTAAAACAGGGATGATGAAGTAACTTTACAACCAATCCATGCATTTATGACCTTACAGATCCGTAAAGCAAGGGAAAGCTGAAGTATTTTAGCTTATTAATAATACTCTACAAGTTAACATTCAAGATAAATCCTAACAAGCAGCAATGAAAACACATTCTATATGGTCCACATTTTGAATCAATCAGTTTGGTTGAATCAAGCTTTTGAAGAAAAAATGTATTTTTCCATGTAGAAAAAAAATATTTTGCCCTCAGGAACAATCACTTGGAATTATTAACAAATACCTCACCCAGTCCCATGGTTTAACATCCAACTGGTTAACTGAAAAATGTTATTCGATGAGAATGCCATATCATCCACTCCGCCAAGGAAATAGTCATAGAACTTGTCCACTAAAAATGGGGACTTATTTGCATAGATGGGGTAAAGCTGTGAAGAATAAGATGCAATTTAATTAGTAAGTTGGCTATTTCAACATTTAATTCCAATGAATTTCTTTTTTAGAAAAATATACTTACCTTGGCAGCAGCCATGATCTCGGCAGAGCTATGAAAGCAAGTATTTATAATTTAGTATCATTATAGAACTTTTCAATGCATAAAAAATGCTACTTGAAGACCAGCATTTAGCAATACCAAAAAGACACAATGAGTATTTTGAAACTCATAGAATTCATATATCATTTAAATGATTGCTAGCAACTTTTCTTATTAGGAACATAATGAACCAACTCCAATTAAAGTGTTCTGAAAGAAGTACAGGTCATTATTTTTCCTGCCTTCTTTCTTTTCCCTCTATTCCTTCCCTTGTTCTGATTAGCCACAATTTAGTACAGTGTTATGCCTATACACTTAAAAAACATAGTAAACATTAATTATAGTTTATTGAAGCTAGTGCCTTATAAAGATTTACTATGGAAGCAATGATTGCTGACAGACCTAGCTCCCATGTTGAAATACTTCATCATCCTGACATTGATTTCAAAGTTACACTGTGAACTTCTCTTAAAATGAAGGTATTTACATAGATATAATCTGCCCTATTTAACAGGATGAATACACATGGCAACTTTAAAGAAATATACTGTATAGTGCCTACCATATACATATTGTATGTATATTGTTTAATAACCAGCAAAAATATTGAAACAATAAAAGCAATAAAACACTCTAATAAGTAGCCTAGGAAAGAAATGAAAAGATACAATATCCTAAGATATTATCCTAAGATAATGTATGCTCTTAAAATGAAACAATCAAACTATAAATTGAAAAGTTTACGATTGACTTGTCTTTTGAGATAGATCAATGTATTTCATTAGGAAAGACATTCCTCCTTTGCTTCTAGCCAAAAAATATAAAATATACTTTATATGTATATTTTTTTACTTCACTACCAGTAATCCCCACCTTACGACCATTCAATGACAGTTTGAAAATATAATGACACTGAACAGTCCTCAGCGTTATGACTGTTGGTCCACTCTCATGGTCACGTGATCATAATTTAGGCACTTGCCAAGCAGCTCATATTTACAATGCTTGCAGTGTCTTTGGTTCATGTGATTATGATTTGCAACCAGCTGGCTTCCAACAAGCAAAGACAATGGGGATGTTGGATTCAATTGATTGCCTGATTGACTTAATAACTGCATGATTTGTTTAACAATTGCAGTAAAAATGGTCATAAAATAGAGTCTGGTCAAGTGATGACTCGCTTAATGACCATATAATTAAGCAATCAAAATTCCAGTCCCAATTGTGGTTATTAAATTGAAGACTCCTATACGTCCTTTATAACCTCATATTCGTAGATGTATTTTATCAGATAAAATTATTGAACTATTTATCATCCTACTAGCCCATATAGCTTAAATTAAATTCAAATTTTATTTGTCACATGCACAATCATACATAGTACAATATGCAGTGAAATGCTTACGCAGCCATTCACG
>JAEANM010017354.1:0-12978 GCA_017656035.1 Myanophis thanlyinensis
TTCTGTGCTTGGTGATGTTTAATCCTGTGGCCATGCCCACAGAACCAGTAGTAAAAAAAATTGAATTTCACCACTGGCAAAAAGTATAATATTTTTAAAAATGAATATAAAAGGGTAAATGTGCTATCATTTATCATATCACAGCCTAAATGTAGGTATACTGAATCTACATTACAGTTCACATAACAGATGGAACTGAACTTCAGGTTCCATTATGTTTAACTTTTAGTCTTGCTGGTAGAGAATTGTGTGAGTTGAAGTTTAATTTACTTGATTGTGATAATTTTATAAATAATCTATCTTTATGTTTGCCTATTTCTAGATATACCCTTATATATACCTTTAAGCTTTTATTTCAGTAAGTAACATGAAATGTTTTTATCTTGAAAAGTGCCTTGTCACTTCTGCTTTATCCAAAATTCCAGTTCATAATAAGGAAGTATACAAATATACCACTTCTCTCACTCTTAAAAAAAAACCTCTCTAAATTTACACGAAGTAATTAGTCATACATTATTCATTGTCAAATATTTAACACCTTTTTCCTTGCTCTCTTGTAATTAGCAAGCTGCTTTCATTCCAGTAACAGTGATCTCTGAGACTGGGCTGCATAATAAAGGGTGGTTATATAAATTGCTAAACTCCAATCAAGCCAACCCTAACCAAACTGCTAGGATCTTCTACTTATTGTTGCTTAACTAAAATGCCATTTATCAATTTCTTCTTTTTAAAACACAGCATCTTATTGTGTTGCTAAGTAATTTTGGGAAGTAATATTTTATGTATATCTTTAATGAATATGGCTTACTCATAAAGCTGATTGAATTCTGATGTGCTATATTTATTTTAAGGATTACATAATTTTAATGTGTATTATGATGTTAGTCTTTTTTCACAGCTGTTGTAACATAGGAATACAGCAATGTGGTCTAATATATGTGCAAAAAGATTTTAAAAGTTTGTATAAATACAGTTATCATCATCACCATCATCATCATCACCATTGTCTATTCACTGCAGAATGAAGGTCTCTTCTGCATGTTTCCAAACTAATACAATCCTGACCTTTCTTTTGCCAACAAGGCCAGCAATATAGCAATATATGTTGTGTTACATATAACAAAATACGTATTTCTATTTTGATAATATTGCATCAGCTAAGATTTCTTTTTCAGCACATTGCTTCTTCCTTTCTAACCGTTATTTTAAAAATGAATACTAATTTTATGCTTTCTTACCCCAAATTTACAATCTTGAAGTCTTGAAAGAAAGTTCTCATGCATTTATCATCCCCCTTCCAGCTGCTCACAAATAACACAACCTTACCTACTAGTTTAAGGTAGGTGATACTCTAGTCAAAGGATGTATAGTAGCAATGATACTGATATTAAATTGGCCTAAATAAGAATGAAGTATAAACAATAAGAATCTCTCTAAATGAGAATGAAGTAAACAATTAAAGCTCTGTAATGTAGACTTCATTTTAAGTAGTAATGCATAAAATCAGCCTTCTAGATTTCTTTTACTCTGCACAAGTGGTGCCAAAAGGAGTTCACTGCTGATGTAATTATTGTGACTGACTGCCTTAATCCATTTAAATCAGATGAACAGACAATGATGACCAGAGTGCAACTTATAGGTTCTTCTGACCTTCTCAATATAATATATTTTCTATTTAGAAAGGGTAGAGCCTTGTGCTGAAGTGATGCAATTATGCCTAATCAAATAGAAGTATCTTGTATTACTCTACTATCAGTTCTAGGAAGTATCTTATATTACTGGGAGCATCTTGTTTTACTCTACTACCAGTGCTAGGAAGCAAGAGTATCTGAGGGAAGAATTCAAAGAGTTAAAATAGTATTCGAGACTGCCATATGGACTTTAAAGTCTCCCCAGTATGTATTCTGCAGTGATGAGCTAAATCTATACCATTTGTATCTGGCTTCAATATTAAATCACTTATTGAGATTATCTTCAGATTTAAATCATAATATGAACTCTGTACTTCTAAACTGGTTAAGGTAAAGCTGTTGAAGTGCTACACGTTGTTGTCTTAGTAACTATCTAAATGTAGACATGAATTACAGCAGTGCATGGCAGCATTAACAGAATTGCAAACCAGGAAGTCTTAGGTTTTCATTAAGTCTCTAGATGCATTAAGTCACCCATTTTTATTCTTTTCTTGGCTCTATGTGTATTTTTTACAGATGAAAAAAATAGCTGTTTTATAACTCTATCATCTTTCAAGATATAGCATTATTCTCAGAGAACATTATATTTCAAATTACAAAGGAATAACGTTATGAAAAAAGGCCATTAAGGCCTAGGTTTTACACTGTATATTTGGAAACAGCTGAGTGGAATTCCCTTTTGGTTTAATTGTCATGTTCATTCTCCATTTTATATATTATATTTGGGTAGGTTTTTATATTTTATATAATTATTTCTGGGTTTATTTTTTGTTCTGTTTCTTTTCTTTTTGGTGTATGTTGTCCAGAGTCACATTGCCTTAGGTTAGGTGCTCATATAAATAAATAAAAAATTAAATATTAACAATTTCTGAGAAGATACTTGGCTACTCATTGTGAATGGTAGTATGTAAATCCCTGAAGATTAATCCAGTTGTCAAGTGCTGGTTTTTCTTTTTTCACTTGAAGTTACAGAATTCAATATATTAAAGTACCATATAACTACTACTGCTTTTACTAATACTACTTCCAGTATGTGAATGATGAAGATGCAGATTTTATGTCAATGGTCAACCTTAGCTGAACATATATAGCTACTATTAAGAAATGATATTTGTAACTCAGAGTTGAAATGAGGGGTCTTTGGTGCTCTCTGAGCTTGTTTTCTTGCAGATGTGTTGATGATATTACTTAATTTGAGTAATGAAATGTCTGCAAGAAAACAACCAAGCTCAGAGAGCACCAAGGATCCCTCAGTGTTATTCATAAGATTTTATGTAATGGATCATAGAATCTTTCTGATTAACTGCAATGACTGGAAGTAAAAGTGTTGTAGTAGCTCTCCTTTTTATGTATCTGAATTCAGTTGGTTTTGATGGATATTGACACATATTTTTAAGATGCATTTTAGCTGGACTTTTAAGAATTAGTTAAAAATAAAATAGCAAAATATAGGGGAAAGTTTAATGGAAACAGATTTCCTTTGCCTTTATATAGTTGTCCTGTGCATTTATGAGCCTAATCCCAGAATAGAACTGTCTATTTGAAAACCCATATCAAATTTTGAAATTGGACATTTGATTAATTCTCTTTTTCCTTATCTCCTGGGAAATTTTTAATGGAAAAACAATTTTGGGGTAAATGCCCTCTGTCTTTTGAAACAAGTATTTAAAACAAAATTTTATATGTAACATTCTAATACATTATTAGAAGCATGTACAAAAATACAAATAATATGATTTCTTTAAAAAAAAAGTTGCAACACAATAGATTCATTCATCCCTTATGGTAGACATCTTGCATATAAATAGTAGATTGAAAAATGTATTTCCATTGCCTATACTTTTTGTTTCACCTTAAAGTGGTTTTTATTTTGGGTTGGTGGAAACTGAAATTATGTAAATTAGGCTTTGGTTTCTATTCCTGGTTTATGTAAACTCCAAATAGTAGCTGTTGCTAGTATAAAATATATCACAAGGCTAAGGTCTTAGTTAAAAAGATATGTACAAGGGAGAAAATGAATGAAATATTGTAGGATGTGCCTGTTAACCAGGTTATTTGCTTTACTGCATTAATTAAGCACAAATTTAAAACTGGCTATTAGTTCATATTGAAATGGAGATGAGTGCCACCCCCTTTAGTTGGCAATGCTAGTGGAGTAAAATCCTCAAGGATTCCTTTGCTCCTTCCTTCCTATTAGTTCATATTGCTTTTCTGATTAAAATCTTAGGTTTGCTCTGTATTAATTTTAAGACTTGTTTTTCTTATAAATCACTTTGGGATATATGATAGAAAGGGTAAGTAAATCAATGTTGTGCCTAGAAAATACTGTGTATCTGGTCTATCAATATCTATTCAGCTCAGGACTTTGAACACAGGTTCCCTTCAACCAAGTTGAATATTACATTATTTAACTATTCTGGCTTCAAACTGGCTTACTGGCATGTCAGTCTTAGTGCTATAACACTGCAAGGAACTCAGGGTCTAAATATAGTTCCTCTTGAACCATAATACAAGAAGATTTAATAATGCCTAACAGCTATAATAAAGAAGTATATACAGAAAGAGAGAAACCAGAACTATTTTTAGATTTTTGACACTAAAATAGACAGCTCAATAATGCAGTTTGAACAGCCCCTGTCGTAATGGGACCATGAAAATAGTTTCTTCAGTTTCTTTCATTTCACTCAAAGTTTGTTGAAGATTATGATGTCAAAAGGTTAATATAAATAACTATTTAATGTCGTGTGAATGTTTTGTTTAAACTTCAAAGGTTTCTACACACAATAACCTTTATTCTGAACAGGACAGAATAAAATGTAGCTATTGATGAAGATGCATATAAAGAAGATTCTATTTTCAGGGTTAAGAGAGAAAAAAACCTCAGCAATAATATTTGCAATCTGACCATATAAATTGATAGGACTCCTTAGCTAAAGTAAGAGGACCACGTGAACGTTACCATATAGTTTTCTTTGTATCAAAGCAGAAGTAATCCGCCTGTTGGGATTTTATTTTTTATTTTTATTTTCAAGGTTTGTTTCCAACCCCGGGTTTTTCTCATATTGCCTAATTCAAGAATGAACTGTAATGGTCCCTGCTTAGCCTTTTTCATAATCAGTGGAAATTTTGCCAACTGCTGTGAAGGCAATAGCTAACTATTTCCATGTGGAAAGTCAAAATAGTCAAGGGAAGCGTTAACTTTACCATATAGAGCAGCAGATAAAAGATCCTAGCATTTGCTGTATGTCTCCTAAAAGTAGGTAATCTTTTATCTTGCCTTTGAAAAGCAGAAACAAGTTAAGCCCTGTCTTCCCCCTCCTTAACAATGCCAAAAGCATCAGAGTAGCTCTTGTATTTTGATGAAATGAAAGAAGATCTGTTTTATTATTAATAACCAAGGGACTGGACCAGAGGTGCTTTTTCAAGAGGCAACTGGACTTTCTAATTTTTCTTGACGTTTCGCTTCTCATCTAAGAAGATGAAGAAGCTTCTCGGATGAAAAGTGAAATGTCAAGAAAAAACAGCAAGTCCAGTTGACTCTTGAAAAAGCACCTTTGGGACAACCATGACCTGGATGACTGAGAATCTCCACTGGACCTTACCTAACAATGTATGTTCAAATCCCAAGATGACCAAAGAAAGTGTTTCAGTTTGCCTCCATAAAAGGGTGAAACTGATTCTTCATGTGTGAAGATTCTTGTGATGTAGATGTTAGTTTCCAAATGAAACTCAAGATGTTCTCTGAAGGTCATATTTATAAGAATATTGGAGGAATCAAATGTGGTTTAAGGTGGACATTTCACCAGTGTAACATTCTATTTGATTAGGTACTGTATGCTTATTAATTATTGTTAGTTCTGGTAAGTCAGTTGCCCTTCAGATAGATCACTTAAGTTTCTTTGATGTAAACAAAATGCTACGCAGAGAAAAAAAATGAATTTAGGAAGGCTGAATAGAATGATATAGTAGGATATAATGGTGAGCAAATGTTGAATTGAAAATAAAGGTTGTGGCAAACATCCTTTTAAATATTTAGTCAGGATTGTATTTTACAATACAAATAGGCTACAGTTATATTAATGAATAATAATCTAAACAGATGCATAGATCTGTATTTCCAAGTCAGCATGCATATAATTTCTAACATCTAGATATAATCCAGAAGATTATTTCAGACCAGACTGAATAATAAGCACTGAAAAATAATTGTCTGATTTCAGATGCTGAATATTACACGTTTTCTCATGGGAAATATTTTTAACTCAAAGATTGAATGCACATATAAAAATTAGTTTAAAACAGCCATGGCTTGTTTATATGGCTAAATAAACTATACAATGAATATTCCAAATGTAATTGTGAATCAGTTACAGCTTCACTGACTGCATGATCCAGTCAAATTGAAATGTTGAAGCACCACTAAAATAAAGTTGAAATATTTTTTGCTGAATTTTCTGTCTTATGCACAGTTATTTTCTATTTTGTAAATGCAAATATTTTTTGTAGATGATTGAGAACTAAGATGGCTATCTTTAAACAGCACTTTAACGCTTCTGAGTTATTTTTTTCCCAATTTTATTCACATACATACATACATACATACAATGGGTTAGAACTTGGAAAAAAAAAGTAAAAGCAAGATGAAATAACCATAGGATAGCTGGGGAAGCAACGGGTATCTAAAGAATTAGTACAAGGATGTGAGTTTGTTTAAATTTGTTTGAAAAATCATTATATTAACTAAAACTAGGATTAGAACTGCATACTACATGTAATGTTAGAAGTAAATTAAAATATAATACACAAAAGCTTCAGTATTATTTAAATCTTAAGAAACACTGGAAGAAAATTAGAAGAAATTTCTCATTAGTCATACTAGAGTATTTCAAGAAAGCCAGAGGCTGAATGTAACAGTACATATTTGTATAGCCTATATCCTTGAAGTAGATAAATAGTAAGAATGTGGAGAGGCTCTAAAATCGGTGTTATTTAAAGTTGTGGCTGTCAATCAGCACAATCAAAGGATGGACTGTACAATTAGCCATTTAGGGCATAACCACTAACTTTATAATGCTTCTTTGGTTGCACAAAATTTTGTCAGTCCCAAAGCAAAGCATTGAGAATACTGTATTGGTCAAGTCAGACTTTCATCATCTAATATACTTTCCTGGATAATCTGTGGTAAACCTGAAAATGCCTCATTTGACAGATCGCTCTTGCTATCAGGTGAGCCAATTTTTAAAAAGATGCTTAATGATTAATTATTTTGTTAATGTAATACCCATTTTTTAAGAATGTTTGCTATTGGGATGTAACTATGTAGATAGGTTTCATTTCAGACAATGTTTTGAAAGAAGGTGCATGGTAATTATATTTTAAATAATGCCTAGATAATTTTTCTAAACATTTATTCCCATCAATAGTGGAATGAATACTGACTGAAAATTGGAAAATTTAGAAAGTAAGGAAAAATGGTTTGAAATGCCAGCATTTATATTTGAATGTAGCATAGATAATTCTGATGCAAACAATAGCAATAATAATCTATTTGCATTAACATTGAAAGGATATATATTTCAAATGGAAATATAACTTGTCACACTGCTATCAAATTTCTGTATTGGAAATTTGTCTATCAGGCTTACAAAGGAAAAGTAACATTTCAGGATTTTTTCCTGTTCTTTTAGGTTCAAGTCCACCTGGAAAATCCAATGAGGTATCATAGCCAGCAAATTCCACAGCATCAAGTGAAGCCATTCCTGACACTGGATGCGAAGTTATCTAACCAATCTCTATCACTGCCTCATTCCCAATCTGTATCTTCTTCAGGATCTACACCTATAATAAAGAGTGGTCATGTGCCACCTACTAGTGATATTAGCATTCCTGAAAGCCCGGTAACCAAGATACTAACTTTTGGAGGAGAACATGAAAATGGGGTATGGTTTATAGTTGTGAGATTAGTTCAGAGCAGGCTATCATACTAAATACAGTTGACAGTTTGTTCAGCTCTTACTGTTTAAATAAAATAGGATTAAAGAAGGATGACTTTAGACATTAGTTTTATTGACTGCACCATAATAAACCTTGCATATTAAAAAAAATCATAAGTTCATTGTATATCCAACCTCCTTTGGACATCAGTCAAGCAATGCATCATCATTAACAAGTCTTTTATTATCATATCATCACTGCTTAATGATGTGTTTTGTATATGATGTGCTAAAAATCATTTTAGTTTTTTCAAGGTATCTAACCATAACTGAACAACCTATGTGAAAGGGAAAAATTTTTAGGGTTGATGTTTGTTATTGGAAGTTGAAAAGTAAGATGGGGAGGGGAGAAACCCCAACATCCCTTATTTGATCTGTTTTCCTATATTTTTATTTCAGACTTCCTTTCCATTTTAAAGAAAAAGTAGTTTTTCTTTCATGTAAATATTATAAGTATTTCTTGTTTCAGCAAATAAGGATTGTATACTTTATAAGCATATTATTTAATAATACAACAGCTTCTATTTTGCAAATGTTGAGCATAGGACTGTGCAGATATTTGAAGAGGTAGGTTGGTTTGGACAAAGACTGAATTGCTTCTTGGAAATGGTTGTATAAAGCACTAGGTTCCTTCACTTCTAGGAGTAAAGCAATAATATGTATTCTTCCTCCATGTCTTTTACTGTGGGACAATTTTTGACCAATTTGAAGCCATTTCAGTTGTTGGGATTCTCATGCCTTAGTTTCATGGCCAAAATACTGATATTCCAGGGATAGAAAGTTGTTCCAAAATGCTTTAAGTTCATTAAGTTATTTTTAAAATGTTCAGAACCATTGTTTCTGCCATCTAGTCTATCTATCTTGTTTACTATTTCTATAATCGCTGTAAATTAGTCACATAAATGATTCTAGCTAATAAGAGGTCAATAAATAGTTAATAAGATGTTATTATCATAGCAGCGGTATAGTTTTGGCTATGTGATATGTATCCCACTGAGAGAGAAGGAATTGCATTTTGGATTAGTCATGTGGATGATTCTAGCTGATTAGAGATAATAAGGAAATAGGATAAAATCAGTAAATAACTAAAGTCAATTTGATTGGCTGAAGACAAATCATATTTCAGAGAGGAAGAAGACTTGGACTTCATGGTCTATTTCCTCAAATGGGTATTCTGATTCCCTCCCCTCCCCCCCCCCCCAACAAGTAACCATTTGGTTAAGTGGTAGATTTTTCTTTTTTATGTTCTTTCTTCAAAGAATTCAGAAAGTCTTACATATTATTTCCAGGTGATCTTTAACCCACATAGTATATAGGAACCATTCCACTTGTAGAAGGATCATGACATTGTGCTCTTTCAGACTATTCTGAGGAGATAGGTTTACCAAGTATTAGTATTTAATTTGGTTTTGCTCTTAAGTTATTATTTTTGAGATTGCAGTCCTCTACTTCATTCAGTGTATGTATCATTGGTCTTCCTTTGGCATGAACTTGCATAGGATAGTACTGTAAGTTTATTAACTATTCATTTTCACTCATTAGCAATTCTTGTTATATTAGATGGAAGAAGTTATTGATGATATAATCAACATGGAATCAAATTTTAATGATGAAGGGATGAGTCGTATTGAAACACCACTGCTCATGCCAAGAGTGGTAAGTAATTGGCATACTTTTTCATAAGAACAATTGAGAATGTGGGTCAGAAAACTGTAGTTTGGAATTATAAACAGGTAAAATGTATTGTTTGCACTCTTTTGTCAAGCTATCCTTTTGTACAATTACACATTGCAAGTGTATGCCATAGAAAGCTGTATTATTCAAAGTTATAAACCTATGTTATAATCAATGAGATTGTGGATTCATCTATTTGCTAGAATGCTTTTAATATTTTTATTTTCTTCACCAGTTTGTAGTTACTTTTTTCAGGAAAAGTTCATGCAGAACAACATGCATGATTCAAATTCCTTAACACTTACTTTATTTTTATTAGCAAGGAATGCATTATTAAGACAATTTTCTATGAAACTATAAATTATTACCAAGAGAATATATGCCCTACTATTTTGGTATTAATTTATTTTAATTATTTAAGTATTCTGTAGGTATGAAAAAATATGAACAAGAATTGTATACCGTATACTGTATATTTACATACTTAATAATTGTTGTTGAAACTTATTATTGTCAAATATAACAATATTGAAGTAGTTTCCTATACACAAATTGCAATTAAGTATAACACTTTATTAAAAATTCCAATTCTCTCTATACAACTTTTCAACATTTATGAACAATTAATAAAAATCAAAAATGTTTCTTTTTGTCTCACCAGAAATTGAAGTCTAGCTGTTTTAAACTCGTATACTAAAATATTCATTTAGATTTTTATGGCACCTGAAGTAATGTTATTGATATGAACAATGTCTAGCCAGTAATTACCATGAGTATTAAAGTTTAGTTCATATTTGAAGGGAAAGGAACTGACTAAATATTAACACCTCTTAGCTGACTAGAAAAGGCTGCCCAAGACATCAAGGCAAATGACTTTGTCAAGCAATTTTACATCAGATTAGGTATAAATTCCAAGGAGGAATCAGAGGTCATTTGGTATATCAGCTTCAGCAACTGTCAGTATATCATGTGTACAAGTTTGACAAACAAGCTAAAATCAACAAGAAAAACAAGCATCAAATTATGTAAAGTTTCCATACTGAGTTTTTAAAATAACCATTTACTTAGTTAAGTATAATGACTGCTATATAGTATGATTCAATAGGGCTGAGTAATGAGAATTGAAGAGTTGGCATTTATGGTATATCCTTTGATGAAAAGGTTTAAGGTAAATTTACCAAGAGAGAAATTGGGTATGAGATGGGTGGCAAATAAATTTCCTAAATAAATAAATATGAAAAATATAAATTTATCATTTCTATAAGCTGTGTCCCCCAAATGTGCTGTAATTAACTCTTTCTAGCAAATAACAAGAAAAGTTGTATGGACTTTTTAGTATTGTTCCCATTGGTTTTAGTGAATTGGCATATGTTCTGAACTTCCAAGTTAATCTGATAATTGCTAAATGCACTAATACTGAGAAAGAAACAGTGCATACATGATCATTAGCATGCAATCATCATCAGCAACGGAAAGCAAAGTTTTCCCCTCAGTTCAGATTTTGCTGAAATATACAGTAGCTGAATAGAATGTGGAAAGACATTGTATATTGAGTGTGTGCCATCTACAGCATACCTGGCATCCATTTTGACAAGAATGTTGTGCATTATTTCCTTCTCTCTTACTAAGCTTGCTTTCTTATTTTGTATAGAATTCATGTTCACAGTGAGACACATACAGATGAGCATTTCAAGAAATGCCCCCTAATCTGTAACATGCAAAATGACTTCATTTTTCTTTTATTTCAATAGGAGGTGGTTTCAAGTAGAACTATATTTTGATACCATCTTTCTGGTTAAGTAAAATATAATTGTGTAATTTTATGGTGATGATGTGATTTCATAGAGCTGTTATATCTCAATGTGGTCTGTTTCCTCTCACTGACACCTAGTGTATTCCTAGATCTATCTGTATAATAATATTTGTTCAGAAGTAAGTAGGCTTTTGAAACAATTAATTTGCCATGGTGTTTTGCTCTGCCTAATTTGTACATAAAATATTTATACAACATTTTTGTTTGAGATAAAACTTGTCATAAATTGGAATTTAGTTGGTAAATGCTTGCTTGCTATGTAAAGAACAAACTACTAGGTCACCTCATTTCTTTTAAATCAATATAATTTATTTCAGCGTAGAATGCCTGCCTGCCCAACCTGACATTCACTGTGCCTCCCCTTTGCCCCCATGCAAACATTTTCTGAGTGATCTCTGGCTGTATTTCTTCATCATGGCAGCTTAGCATCTTATAGACATTCAACTTTTTACTTTGCAGTTATTGCTGATATAAAACATGATACATTTCTTGTTTCCTTATTTCTACTCATATTATTAAAATATATACCTCAGTATCATAGGCATTGGCATGACATTCTTAGCAATCTTGATAGTTGTTGGCAATATCCATTTTTCCTCATTAACATTTAATCTATTTAATTTAGTATTGTACCCAAAATATACCCTCATATTTCACAAATTGGGTAAGTTATAAAGTTTCTAACTTGAAGACTGGGTGCAATAAAAGGAAGTAAGCTTTAATCAATGCATATGATATTGTACAAGTAGAATATGTCTGGGAGATGCATTTTATGGCCCCATTGTAGTATAATGTGAAACTAGGGTCTGCAGATCACCTACTACATGAACAAATGTGTATCTGGCATCCAAATGATCATTATACAAATTGTATAGCAATCACAATCACATAGATCGCTTACAGAAAAATCCACTGTTAATGTGTAGAATTTCTTTTGAAAAGAATTGATATCAGTCCAACTAGGTAGACTAGACTAGGAAATCAACTCCACAGAAAGACTAAAACTATATTGGCTATAACAACAGATACTTGCAAACTGTATTGTACTTTGCCTCCTTTTATTTTATACCTTTGTTGTTTGCTATAAAGTTGTCCTTTGGACCTACTATATCCTTTCCTTCTGTGGAAGCATTAAAACCTTAATATATATTTAAAAAAGAATGGACAGAAAAGAGGAAACATTTGAACACTAAATCTTTTGGGCATTAATGACACACTGCAAATTTATTATGCCATTTTAGAAGGGTTTTGCTTTGCTTTGTTTTGCTACTCTGAAATTATCTAGCTGAGATTGTAGACTATGTCCTTTAAAAGATTGATCTCAGTGAACAATTATTTGATATATGAGTTTTAATGTGGATTGAATGCTTCATTTTTTTTTAGAATGAGAGAAGTCCCATATTGGCAAGAGGCGGTTTTCTCATATTCATTGCAGTAAATATTTAGATCATTTTGGTATAGTAGTTAAGATGTTGGTGGGAATGCCTGTGTGGTGATCTTAAAAAAGCCAAGATGACAGCCACAACAATCTGAGTGAATGACTCTCAAGTATCTTTATATTCTGCTATAGAATTGTTCTCAATAAATAATGACAAGCTGCTAGTTGAGAAGACACCTTAAAGTTTGGCTTAAGGAAATATTTTGTTTTACACTATGAGAATGTCAGAGAAAGTTAGGGAAGTGGAGGCTAAAACATATAGTTGCTGGAACTGGACATGTCTAATTTGATCAAAAGAAGGACTGGGGTGACATGATAGCAGTGTTCCAATATCTCAGGGGCTGCCACAAAGAAGAGGGAGTCAAGCTA
>JAEANM010017355.1:0-12977 GCA_017656035.1 Myanophis thanlyinensis
TAAATAAATAAATAAATATTCATCTGAAAAAGACATGCCCCTCAAAGCAAGAGGGAACCCACTGAATTGAACCCACTGTGACACTCATATTTATATGTTTGCTAAATTATCTACTTAATCATCCAGAAGGACTTGCACACTCAACCAGACAAGCTGGCACATTCTAGATAAGAGAAAGAAGTATAGAAATATCCACAAGAGTACAGAAATAATCCTCCTCCTCCTTTTAAAATCTTCCAAGGATATTGTGTGTCACTGATCACCTGATGTCAGAAGTGCTCTGGCCATTAAAAGGTTTTCATTCGAAAATCTTGATAAAAGCGCTCGAGAAAGTTACTCGGTCTTTCTGAGAGCAGCTGATGTATGGCATATATTTTTCCTAGGTTCTTCTGTTTTGGAATGGCAGTTTGCAAGGCAGTGATGATGAGATCTTCAAATGCTTTCAAATATTCATAATACTTGACTGGACTGTCATAGCTCTCAGTGGACAATTTAGGATTGGTCTTCAGGAAAAGGGCATTTCTCTCCTCACCAATGTTCTTTGCAGCAGTCACTACCAGATGTCTCTCTTCCAATGTAAGGAAAACATCTAACATGACCTGTAGTCAGCCCAATTAGAGTTGTGACTATGCATAATGGACAGGAGCAGATCAAAGTATTTATGCAGGGCTCAGTGTAGGAACCAAGTCTGCCCCAAAACCCATAGAGATCAGAAGTAGAAAAGGGGTTATCTAATTTTACAGTAGTAAAATAGTTTTCCTTCTCTAACAAAAAAAGTGGAGAACTAAATCTGAAGCTAAATGATAGATTCAAAAAGAGAGAGAGTAAGTCAGTTTTTAATGGGAACATATTAAACAAAAGAGAAAGACCTGACTGGACACTACAACATTGTAAAAAATAATTTAAGAAATTGACAATATCTTTTCTATTTGTAATAGTACTGTCAACTTCTGATGAAAACTTTTAAACTTTACTGTATAAGTGGGAAGAAAAATTGCTATGGTGACACCTACTGATCGGAAAAGACACTACACAAATAAGTGGGGAAATATAGAAACTAAAAAAAGGGAGAAGATATAACAGACTTGGTAGATAAGGAGACAATTACAAAGTTTTTCTTGTGACTCAGTGTCAGATAGTGAGTCTATGGAAACTCCAACTCCTTGAACTTTTGAGGATTACAAATATTTCTGAGTGAGTGGAATGGAACAGTGAAACATCTTGGAACTGTTTTGAGACCAAGTGAAGTGGATTTTTGGTTTGCTGGATATTTTGATATTGAGGCACTGGAGAATTCGGTGGGCCTTTTGGATTACAACTATTTTCCTGGATTATAAATACAAATTGACAGATGACAAGGATACAATGCTAACCTTAAAAAAGTCCTCTATCTTTTCTTTAGACTGGATTATAAATATAATTGGCCTTGAAATATTTTGTGACTGAATTGAACCTTTGTATTTCCTTTTTGACTCCTTAACTCTTGGACCATGGGGGCATTGTTGTTTTGGTGGACTATCTGTTTATTCTTTTTTTAAAAAAAGATTTGATATTAGAGATTAAGGATAATGGGTATGATTATAGGATAAGACTAAAGGGAAAAGATAAATATGGCAAGCGTCCCTAATCTAATTAAAATTGGTAAGAAAGCATCCTCTTCCCCAAAATCGGCCACTTCTAGTCCATCAAATCAAAGATCAATAGACTCTATGCTACATCAGGGGGGAAAAAACACATTCCAAAAAGAAATACAAATGGTGCTCCAATCAATCCAGGAGGCCATGGCAAAGAATCACAATGAGATGAAAACTGATCTGGAAGAGATGAAGGAACAGATTCACTTATATGGATGAGAGATTAGGAAACTTCCAGCAAATGATAACAAAAAATGAACAAAGGATTCAGAAAACAGGAAAAATCAGAAGAAGCTGAAAAAAGACGAGATAAATTAGAAATTAACACAAGCAAATAGGGATCTGGAAGAAACAGATATAATGTCAAAGATTGAGAAGGTGGCCTACTTTTTAAGATTTTAGAATATAGAAGGTGATAAAGAGAAAGACCTCCCAGAAGAGATAATAGAGTTGTTGGCAAGCACTTTAAAGATTCAAAATCAAGAGATGAATGCAGAGATAGATGAAATGTTTATAATAAACACGAGTTACACAAAGAGATATAAACTACCAAGGGAAGTGCATGTGAGATTTGTTAAAAAAACAAGAGATTAAATACTTAAAAGGCAAGAGACGAACCATTGCAACACAGAGGGGAAGAAATTGTGGTTTTGAAATAGATCCCCAGGAGAGGTAAGAGATCTATGGAAGCAATATCAATTCTTGACTGCAAAACTGTTCAAAAGAGAAATAAACTTCAGATGGCTGTACCAGAGGGAATATTAGTCAACGGGGAGGGCAAAAGATACAGACTGGATTCATTAGACAAAGCTACTATGACAGCTACTTCAGCACAAATCAGGGACAAGAAACACAAAGAGAAATGGAATGTGGGAGGTGAGAGGAACCAATAAGAGAAGAGAGGCATATACAGCAAGAACAAAGTGAAATAGAGAAAGCAGAACAAAAAGGAGCAAGAGAACAACTGGGAGAATAAGACCCATATATAAGTGAAGAAGATGGAAGAGGAAAAAGAGGTTTTCAATTAATATAAATGGATTGAACTCCCCTATAAAAAGAAAAAATATACATGATTACAAAAATGAAAATTAGATATAATTTATCTTCAAGAAGCTTTTTGAAACTTGGGAAAGTATACTTTTCATTAGCACAACAAAAGAAAAGAGGGGTAGCCTTATACATTAAGGAAACAATACATTCTAAACACATCTATATAGATGAAGAAGGAAGCATTTTGATGGTGTGATAAACAAAACACAAATACTTTTGATAGCAATATGTGTGCAAAACAACAAACAAGAATTCTATAAAAAACTTCATAAGAAGATAATTGAAATGGAATTTGAGAATATTTGTGAGATAGGAGACTTTAACGCAATTGTGGAACGAAACTTGATTATAGCACTAGCAAATCCAGTAAAAAGGTAAGGAAGATTCTTCCAAGGGCCTTTTTTAAAATGGTAGAGGAAATATGTATACAGGGTATATGGAAAGAAACAAATTCAAGGAAAAATCAATACACATTCTATTCAAATAGGCACAAATCATGGTTTGGAATGATACGATATGGATGTCATCAGAATTAAGAACAACTCTGAAAGAGATAGAGATATAAATCAAAATATAGGCCGACCATTACCCAATAAAAGTCAGTTGGAAAGGGGCAAAATAAAAGATTGAGATGGACATTGAATCAATCCATACTATAGGATAAAAAATTATACAAACAATAAAAGAAATGGAATTATTGTTCAAGGAGAATAAAAAAGAGACTTTGTTGCAAAATCTATGAGATATACGGTAGCTAAAGCATATATTAGGGGACTAGTTATAACATGTAGCAGGAAAAAAATAAGGGGAAAAAACCCATCAAGGAACATTAGAAGAAGAACATAAAAAACTTGAATTATAATTACAAAAAGAGCCACAAAAAGGAAAATTTAAAAATCACATGGATATAATAAAACATAAGTTGAATTTAATGGAAAAAGAAGAATTTGCTCAATAAATTAAAAGAATAGAGCAAAACTTTTTTGAAAATGCCACAAACCAGGAAGATGGCTAGCATACAAGCTGAAAAAGGAGAAAGAGAAGAAATTGATAAGCAAACTATGTGACGAGAAGGGAACCTTACAGTACCAAAACAAGACTAAAAAGAAAATAACCCAGGAGTTTTATGGGAAACTGTATGATCAAGAAAAAATATTGGAGCAAAAGATAAAACAATACTTTGAAAAAGCTAAATTACCAAAAGTGCTTGAAAACATGAAAGTAATGCTAAATGAAAGAATAATGATGATGAAACTAATAGAGGCGATAAAAAGACCAAAAACAATAAACCACCAGGACTAGATGGATTATCTAAAGATGTTTATAAATACCTACAGGATATACTAAGCTTGTTAATGTTAGAGGTTTATAATGAAGTACTGCTAGAAACTAAGATACCAATTATGTGGATAGAAGCAAAGGTTACAGTAATCCCAAAAGAAGACTCAGATTTAACACAGATAAAGAACTACAGGCCTATATCACTATTAAATGCAGACTCAAGTTGTCATCCCTCCTTTTCCTTAATGATCATATCTTTCCCTTAACTTGCCTGCACTCTGCCTGTTTCCTCATTCTATTTCTAGTTCTGATGGCACCTAGTTTGTCTACTTTAAGCTTTCCTCTCACCATCCTCCTTTTGCTGTAATTTAATTCCGAGGTATTTGTCTTTTTTCTTATCTCTTTCCCTTGTGGGACCACCGGAGCCATTACTCCCTCCTTCGCTCTTTTCCTAAAACTATTTCTTTGTTTGTATCTTTGTTTAAATTCTCTCTTTTCCCTTTTTAATATCATGCCTCTTATATTTTTTGTATCACTCTCGGATTCCCCTTTTTATTTTTACACCAATATTTTTATTCATTTTTCCCTCCTCTTGGATGTCTTGTCCTTTCTTCTCTCCTTGGAATATAGTTTCTATTTTCTTGTCCATAGTCTCCAGCATGTACATTAAATCTTTATGTTCTATTTTCCTTATTTTCCATGCGTCCCACACTGACAGCAACAGCTCCTCCCAACTGTCCATTTCTTCTTGTTGAAACATTTGTAAACTCTTTTTAAATCTCCTGTTCAGAGGCATAAATTCTCACAATTTTGATTTATTTGTCTTAATTCTTCTTTCCTGTCAAAGAACAAATCAGTTATCGATCTCTTTCTTTTCTAGAAAGATGAAAGAAATGAGGAGAATATTGCACCCAAGCAAAGTGTAAGTAAAGATTTAAACTTTACAGGAGTATAATGACAACAAAGACGGCATTGTAAGATCAAATTTCTAGTTCTTAAACAAAACTACCTTTGTTTATTTCAACATTTCCAATTTGTAAGTCCTTTTAAGTACATAATTGCAGCATCGTTGAAAATGCCTATTCACAGACAAAACACCTTTCAAAATGAAAGTTCAATTTTTTAGACGGTAGGTGACTCGGTTGTTGTCTCGGTCTTTGTGGTGGCCATGTCTGACTGCCTCTTTGTCCTGCCGTGGCTGAGGGGACTTTCAGCTCAGGGATCCTCCAGGGAGGTGTGATCTCCCCCTGACCACTCTGGTGCTCCTCATTGCTTCGCTGCTCCTACAGAGCAGCTTTAGACTTCTTACAGACCCCCCAAGTGGGGAAGACCAGCGCAAAAACGGAGCAGCAGTTTTCACATCTGTAGCTGACTGGGACTGGAACCGAAAGCCCAGATTTAACTCATTTTTCTAATTGGTCTTTACACAAAGGGAAAAAACAGTCCAACCAATCAAAAACAGAACCACAAAAAACAGATTAGGAACATAAGTGAAAATAGGGAAGAAAATGATAATTGAGTACCTGTCTACCCTACCCACCAGGACCAGATGGATTACACTCCAAGGTTCTGGAGGAACTGACAGACAAGATCTTAGAATTACTGAACTATATCTTTCAAAGATCCTGGAGCACTGGGAAACTGCCAGAAGACTGAAAAAGAGCTGATGTAGTTCCCATCTTCAAAAAAGAAAAAAAATAGATCCAGAAAACTTCAGACCTATCAGCCTCAATACCAGGGAAGATTCTGGAAAAGATAAGCAATGAATCAGCAAATACCCAGAAGCAAAGTAATAACCAGAAGCCAACATGAGTTTGAACAGATCATACTAGACAAATCTTATTGCATTCTTTGACAAAGTGACAAAATTAGTGGACCAGAGGAATGCTGTCGATATAATTTTCTTGGACTTCAGTAAGGCATTTGATAAAGTAGACCATACTACTTGACAAAATAGAAAAATGTGAGTTATTCAGCATCACCACCAAATGGATTCATAACTGGCTGACCAAACACACTCAACATGTAGTCATCAATGGAACTGCATCTACATGGAAGGAAATATGCAGTGGGGTACCCCAAGGCTTTGTTTTAGGCCCAGTACTCCTCAACATCTTCATCAATGATTTAGATGAGATAGATGGGGAACTCATCAAATTTGCAGATCATACTAAGCTAGCGAGAATAGCCAACACTCCAGAAAATAGGCTTGAAATACAGAAGGACCTTGACAGACTTGAACATTGGGCGCTAACTAACAAAATGAAATTCAATGGTGAAAAACATAAGGTTCTACATTTAGGCAAGAAAAACAAAATACACAGGTACAGTATAGGTGGTACCTTAATCTGTAGTAGTAACTGCGAGAGAGATCTTGGAGTCCTAGTGAATAATCATTTAAATACGAGCTAGCAGTGTGCTGCAGTGACCAAAAAAGCCAGCACAGTTCTAGGCTGCATAAACAGATGGATAGAATCAAGATCACATGAAGTGTTAATACCACTTATAATGGCTTGGTAAGGCCACACTTGAAATATTGAATCCAGTTTTGGTTTCCATGATGTAACAAAGATGTTGAGACTCTAGAAAGTGCAGAGAAGAGCAAGAAAGATGATTAGGGGACTGGAGGCTAAAACATATAAAGAATGGTTGCTGGAACTGGGTATATCTAATTTGATGAAAAGAAGGACTAGGAGTAACATGATAGCAGTGTTCCAATATCAGGGGCTGCTACAAAGAAGAGGGAGTCAAGCTATTCTCCAAGCACCTGAGGGTAAGACAAGAAGCAATGCATGGAAATCAAGGAGAGAAACCACTTAGAACTAAGGAGAAATTTCCTGACAGTTAGAACAATTAATCAGTGGAACCACTTGCCTCCAGAAGTTGTGAATGCTCCAACACTGGAAATTTTTAAGAAGAGATTGGATAACCATTTGTCTAAAGTGGTGTAGGGTTTCCTGTCTAAGCAGGGGGTTGGACTAGAAGACCTCCAACGTCGCTTCCAACTCTTATTCTATTCTAAACAAGGACATTCAAGGCTCCGTCCTTTCAGTAGGAAGGTTATAGATTATAGGATGGGGGAGCAGAAGGAGCAAGAGGCTTAGGTTTCAGAGGGCAGCATAAGCCAGTCTTTTAAAATCTGCTTCTTTCCTTGCAAGGTCCAAAAAGGTAAAGCTGTTAATTGTTGTCCATGCCCCTTTGGGCATAGTCTCCCATTGTCTCAGAGACTCCTAAGTCAATTGATTCTCCCTGGGGGCCCGACATCTGGCATATTCTGATGTCAAAGAACATATTTAACCAAGGTTTCATTTTTCATATCCTGATGGATTTTTAAGCTTATAAAAGTTCCTTATAACACACTCAACTGCTGAGGGCACATCCCTTATTCTTACTCATCATGATTTCAAATTTTCCCTGAGCTGATCCCATATGTCTAAATCAGACATACCCCTTGCAAAGCTGTTTGGGCCACGAGATTCAGTGACACACACACACCGCAATGTAAAACTCCTAGTCAATGGGACAATGGCTTAGCAGGGAGACATGGGCAGCTGACATCAATTTCACACCTAGGCCTGGTCAAAACCAGAAAGTATATAAGAGGAATTCGTACTATAGCAATTCACTCACAACCTGTTGGAACATGAGAGTACTAGGTTGGCACCCACCCCTTGCTTTCTAAACACTTCCAGATGTGGAGGATTAGGTGAGGCCAACCAGTCTGCCCAGCTCTGGTCAATGGTAAGTTAATTTGGATGACACACACACCCTTTCACACAACATAAGTCAGTGGTGGAGAACCTTTTATGTCACTATGTGCCAGCTTCATGCTGGAAGGGCACACAAAACCAAAAACATAGCAAACCTATGGAGCACATGCTGAAAGGGCACGCAAAACCATCCTGCAAAAAACATGCAGCACTGCTGGCTCCTCATCCCATTCTCACGGAGTAATACACACTGGCCAGCTGGCTTTGATGCACGCTGGAGCAGTGAAACCAGAAGCACAGCATTCCAGCGCACACATGCTCTGAGAACCGGCCAGCTGGGCTTCTGGGTTCCTGGTGTGCATGCACACATGACAAACATCTGGTTGGCACATGTGCACACCAGCCATCCAGCTGGCTGGCAGGCTCATAGCAGGCATACGTACTGGGACGCTGTGCTTCTGGGTTTTGCCGCTCCCATACATGTGAAAGCCAGCTAGCCGGCATGCATTGGTGCGTGAGAATGGGATGAGTTAGCAGTGCTGCATATTTTTTGCAGGATAGTTTTGCATGCCCTTTCAGGATGCATTCCATAGGTTCACCACCACAGGCATAGGTTATTCAAAAGCAAAGCACATGCTAAGAGGTGAGAGAAAAGGGAAAAAATAAAATGATTTCCCACAACTTCTGGAGGCAATTAAAAAAACCCACTGTCCTGATCAGCATGAGCTTCTCCAGCTTCTCTATAACTGGAGGCTAATTACACACCTTGTGCACCCCAAGTCCAAAAGGGCTGTAGGAACCCTCTTTATTCCCACCACAATCTCCAACAGTCTTTGTAAGAATGATGGTGCCACTTACCATTGGGTCATCCTCTCCTTTGCTGCCACTCTTATAGAAGACTGGGCCTGTTCTGGTGGGTGTCAGGGTCCTCGCTGGACTGAGGGAATAACTCCATGACCTGTTACTCCACATGTCTTCTCCTTCAGCTTTGTGGAGGGACTGGATGTCAGTCATGGTGCAAGGCACTTGGCTGCTCAATGGCCCTCCTTTCCACAGTGGAAGCAAGTTCCTGGGCTTTGGTAAGGTATCCCCCTAGCCAGGGGTGCCCCCAATCTCCTCTGGATGCTGATATCTTTTCAGACACTCAGTGAGATTCTTAAACCATTGTCACCACCAGAAGGACTCCAGTTGCTTCTTGAATCACTGGGACTGGTTACTATACCACCAGGGATGGGGTAGTGGGCAGCTGCCATTGCCCCTTCTGACAGAGTCACAGTTGCAATTGTCTGGGTGGGTATCATTGGCTGCAGAAGATGGGCAATGGGTTATTCGATGTCGCTAATGACTTTACTCCTCCCATATTGGTTAGTACTGCCATGATCCAGGAGATATGCCACCTGGATCTTCAAGACACCAAACTTTTCCCTCAGCTGCTCCATTGATGGGTTTGGGTGGCGATTGAGAGCTTCCACTCAGCAGGCTCCTTCCACTTGACTGGCCATCTCATCTTCCACTTTGGATCACATTGATTCTCAAGGAGACTAATGGGTTTTCTCCTTTCGCTGCCAAGTCCTCATTGGTTGCCCTGTGGGTCTTGGGTCCCTGGTGTGGGATGTCCCTCTCTAGTACTCATTGGCTCAAGTTTCTCAGCCTTCTGTTTGGGGCATGCACATAGATTGGCTGTACCTCTGCACCCACATGCAGCAGCATCAGAGTCTCTTAGGTTGGGATTTACCCCAGCTTCTTCTTTTCCTCTGATTCTTTGTTGGTTGTTGACATCTTGGGGTTCAGCTGGTTTGAACTGCTTCAAGTGAACTGGTAGTGGAAATTTTTAATAGTTCACAGAACCAGCAAACACCACCTCTGGCTGGTCCCAGCACCGCCTCCCCAGTCACCCAGTCACTGGCTCGCTGCTCACCCCACCTGCCTGCTCAACCCACCCACCCACCCTCTCATGCCACCCACCCTCCCACTTGCAACACCCCATCCTGCCCCAGCCCCGCCCTGCCCAGTCACTCCAACTTGCATGCCTCCCTAGCATAGCACACTGTGTGGCTCTTCGCTTGCAGTGAACAGAGCTTGCCTTCCCAGTTCCCATGTGGTGCCCAACTGAGTGGTGCTGATCTGCCTGCCTGGGTAAGTAAGCCTATGAGTCGCAGACTAGCTAGCCACCCCCCACCATCCCTGGGCATGGGTACTTTGCCGCACCGCAGCCACTACATCGCACAAGCTGCATGGCATAATTAGGCCCACCTCTGTCCCTGGGCATGGGTACTTTGCTGTGCTGCAGCCGCTACATTGCACAAGCGATGTGGCCTAGTTAGCCCCCCCCCCCCCCATCCCCAGGCTTTCCTGCCTTCCTCTGCAGCTACTGGATCAGTGCTCGGCTCTCCTAACCCCAGAGAGCCTCAATTTACCTGCCTGTGAAGCTCAATTCCCAAATCCTGAGTGGCTACATCCCAGCATGGCGCAGCCCATGGACCAAGTGAACAGCCCTGATTGTTGCAGACCTTGCGAACCAATCCCTAATCTGCCTGTGTCTCACGTGACCCAGTCAGCTTGAAGGCACCCAATTTGGAAAAGTTAAAAATTGTTTTTTCTTTCTTTCGGACTTCCTGTTTGGTTTCTTCACAGACAGGTCAGAATCCATGATCGTGCGCAGTTTCGATCTGTGCTCACTGCTGGAGCACCCTGAGCCATTTGGCTTCGGGGCTATAGCCATCCCTCAGAGGTGGTGAAGAGGGAGGATCTGCCAGCGGGGTCAAGGAGAGTCACAATCTCCTCAGCTGGCTTTCCCTTTCCCGAAGGCGGTTGTAGCAGTGGTCAGAAATGGCCACTCAAAGAAGAACCCTACAGGACAAGATTGTGCAGGAGGCTGTTGGTAAGGAGAAAGCGTGATTACCGGATTTATGGAGAAAACATCTATGCAAAATATCCTGGAATCTGGATTTTAAAGATTAATGCTATCCCTAAAGAAACTTTTTGAAGCAGCGAAAAAGAAGGGAAGGGGAAATTCTTCTCTCCCATATTTACAATGCTATTGACTTTGAATACTAAGAAGAAGCAATTTTAAAAAAAGACTGTTATTAATTCCTTTGGCCATGAATAGACTTTTTTAAGCTGAAACAAAGTGTCAAAGGGACAACTAAAGATTCTTGAACATTTTAACTTTTCTAAAAAGAAGGAAAGCAGAGGGAAGGGGGAAAGGGTGGCTTCTGAAACAATGGAGAAACCACCTGGAAGGAAAAGGAATAATCCTTTTTAGATACATTGTAATTGAAATTCCGCTGAAGATAATAGAATTCTCCCTTTTGAAAGAAAAGTAAGAAGCAAGAAGGAATTGATTGGATTATTTGGTGATTTCTGGAGTTTTGAATACTGGATCTTTAGGACCCTGGGAACACGAAATAAAACCAATGTTAATATATAAACTGTTTTGAATATATACTAGCACTAATATATGATAAGTGAGATATAATGATAAAAAGAATGAACTAGAAACACTGTGCCATAGAATGGATATGAATATTTATAATGTTAATACATATGACTGTAATATAAGCCAAGAGATGGAAAATGGTTAATACAAGAAATGTTGAGTAGAAATATTAAGTTTGTATTGATAGATTATGTAAGCACTAAAAGAAGAATGGTATAAAAATAACATCATTGTGATATAAATAATGCACTAAAAGATTCCCAGATACCATGCTGTACACATAATGATATGTTGGTATTAAAACTAAAAAATAAAAATGGTTAAAAAAAATCTTTTTTCTGTTGTATATTTTTTTTTCTTGTGTACTCTGTTATCAAACCTCTCATATACAGTAGGCCTTCATTGTATCCCAAAGATTCTGCAATAATATATCTTCTTTTTTAATTTTCCTTTAAAAAGAAGCAAATTCTTTCTCAATATTCTGTATAAAGTCTTTTTCCTTTAATATTGTATTGTTTAAAGTCCATCTAGATCTCCTCTTCTGTCCTTTCCATGTCACTGTCATAGGATTATGGTCTGCCCAGATACTTTTTTCTATTTCAGTTTCTTGCACGTTAAGAATCCTTCCATCATCATCTCTATAAATCTGTTCCGCAGCAATCGTATCTCTAATGTACAAAACCACTCCTCTCTTTTTACAATGGTCACCCAAACATTTCACTACATATCGTACTGGGTATGACTATGCATGTGACAAATAAAATTTGAATTTGAAAATTTGAATTTATGTTTGGGAGAAAATCAGGAGTGAGCACTAGAACAGTTTCCAAAATCATAATATGGTACTGCTTAAAACCATCAGCTCCAACTTGTTTTAGATGATTCAATAAGGGAAATAAAGCAACTAAATCATTTTAAAATATTTATTGACAAGATACACACTATTTTTTATAAATCCAATAAGAGCCAAATGGAACTTACCAAAATATCCGAACAACTTGGAATTGAAATTATAAAGATTGGCAGAATTTTAGGCTGCCTGTAGTTTAACCCTAGTTGTGTGGCATGCTTATCCAGTGCTACATCACTATGTTCATTCAAAAGAAAAATACTCAGGTATGGCTACTTGTCTGGAAAATATATATTATATAACTGATTTGGCATTGATGATTGATATTCTAAACAAGATGTTTATTCTTTCAAATGCATTGCAAGCAAAAAATATAGACATCATAAAGGCTGAAAAATTTGTGATAAGATCAATTAAAGCATTTGAATTGCTTAGAAAGAAAAAGGGTCCATACGAAGAAAAACTTGATGGTTTAATTACTTCAGAAACCTTCAAAATTATATCATTTCTAGAAAATAATTGATTTGTTGCACTTCCTCGGGAAAGCTTTTAGAAAGCATCTTAACAAATTTGAAGAAAAAACTAATGGAGTGTGAATATTTGAAAACAGGTAGCCAATTTAAAGACAAGAATAAACTACAATTTCTTAATTTTTTTGGAGTCAGATTACTGGAATATTGAAGAAGTAGTAGTTCCATGGAAAGCAGCTGAAGGATAATTGCTTGCATTTGGTTACATTTTTAATTATAAAATTAATATTAACGATTATAAAGATTTTGTGGGAAATGTTTTTAAAAATTCATAGAAATATACAATTCCTGCCAGTATCCAAAAAGCTAAAAATATTGTCAAAACAATTGCTGTAAGTGCAGCAAAAGCGGAAAGGGATTTTTCTAAAACAAGCATCATATGTTCAGAGATGAGAACTTGCCTGTTTCTTTTTTTTTTTTTTATTAAATTTTTTATTAATAATAACAAACAAAACATAAACAAAAAAGAAACAATAAAAATAA
>JAEANM010017356.1:0-12977 GCA_017656035.1 Myanophis thanlyinensis
TCTAGTTTTGTGTACCTCTTATTCTTATTTAAGTATTAAATGCATAAAATAAACTACCTTTTGGTATATCTTTTTTAATACTTAAAACAGTAATTGGGATAAAGAAATAATGCTAAATTGGCCACGCCCACCCAGTCACATGACCTCCTAGCCACGCCCACCTAGCCATGCCCTCAGAATCTGTTGTTAAATTATTTGAATCCCACCACTGATTAAATGCCCCCCTTTTTTCAATCTAACTCTTCCATATCTAGTTGCATATCTACACAATCACACACTCTTTTAAATGTTTATAATTAATATATGAATATAATTTATATCTATATGTGTGTGTGTGTCTAATTTACAAGCCTTTATATTTAGAATCTGCACACAGGGACACTACTACCCATTTACACTAATCTGAAAAGAATTCATATTTAGAATCGTTGAACTCCTTAAATATATTGACAGCTGGTATTCCATAGTTGTGAAACTTAATCTACCCTGCTATTCCAAGCCCTCTGTTGAGTCCCTGTCCTACCTTCCTTGTGAGTTTTGTTTCTATTCATGGACATAACTGTGTGGTCTTTATCCAGAGAGACATTAACCAACTAAGATTGCATTCAGAAGGTATTTGTTGATACGTTCCAGTATTTTGTACACACGGAGCACCGAGTTAAAGTTAGATTACCAAATGCAACAGCCCCTTGAGATGTTGCTGTTTTCTTCCAATCACGTAATTTGAATAACAATCTGTGTTTTGGGGGAAAAAAAATAAGAAAATGCACAATTTAAGTAGAGTTAAGAACCTTTCCATCTCATGGCATTAAGCATGTAAATAATAAAATCAGTGATGTAAAAGAGGATAAATTAATAGGACCATGTCCTGTCATTTTTTAAAAAATGCTGTTGTTCCTAATGCCATCGTTGGAAATGCAGAAGAAAATCTGTGTCCCATCCTGCTTATTTATGGACTGTTCACTGCCTGTTCTCAGCATGGTCAGATGCTCTGTGATTGTAAAAGATGATGGGTTGTCATTGTTTCCTACTGATAAAGCTCATTAGGAAATTACTGAAATATATTAAAGCTGCATAAATGCTTATACCTTTCTGTGATTAAAATTTTCATATGGAAAATAAAGAGGGTGCCTTTGGTTAGTTTCCACACTGGTGTTTGCAATTCTGGGTGGAAGTTAAGTTGTCCGTTACTTAGAGGGGTTTGGAAAAGAGGGACAGGACTCGGCTAACTACAGCTACGCAGGACTGCCATGTTGTGTGACTCCGCAAATGGCCTGCTTCTTGATATTTGGGGAAAGGGCCAAAGGGTTAGGGTTGTATGTAACTGCTAAGCTTGACTAACTTTGGCATGGTAAGTTACAACAGTGCCAGAGAGGGGTGTCCTCAATGTATGGTCAAAAAAGAGAAGAAAACAGACATGATATTGTGACATCTGTAGCTTGGATGACAGCATGGCGGCCCCATCTTGGCTTTTTTGATCATGTCCTGCAGACGGCCCTTCCTAAGACAGAGCTGCTCGGCTACAGTCATCAGCCCACGGCAGAGTTCCTACTCAACCTATTGTAGTCTATTGGAAGGTGGTCCCAGAAGGGGAAGAAGAACCTGGCCAACCCCTCGTGGCTGGTCAGAGTTTAATTTTAATTGTCCGAGAGTTCACCTTGAGCCAGGGACTGGTCTTAGAGGTTATTTTAAAATTACAAAATTTTAATGGTTATAAGCCTCATGGAGTCACCATGCATGATTTGGGCAGTCCTATAAATGTTATTGAATAAATAAATCTCAGGGTTGTAAACTAGCTATGGAGGTTGGAAAACATCTCCAAGGAGAAGCTTGCTTGCCAATCTACCCCTTGTTGCCCCAACTTCAAGTCTCATCTTTTCTATAAAACCAGCAGGAGATTGCATAAAGGCAAGCCAAACTTTGTGGTGAGATTGTGGTGGCCAGCAAATTTAATAAATAAATAAAAATAAACAAAAAGATAAACGGAATGGAGGAAACCAGGGTGCAAACATCAATGATGGGTCCCTGATAGCCCAATCCAGGATGTGGTTATTATGGAATAAAATCTCCTGAAACTCAGTCGGACATAAGCATCTTGCCTTCTGCCTTTTAGCTGCAGTTATTCCGTTGTCTGATTTCATCTCGAGCGTTTTGCTGAGAAAGCTCTGCTCTCCATCCAAGTAGCATGTCTGCAACGTGGCTCTTCTTTGAGATGCTGTTTTGCAGGGAGGGTTTCTTTTGCTGCCAAGTGGGAAATGGGTGGGCTGCAGCACAAACCCCCTTCTTGAGACTTGCACAACCTCCTCTCCCTGTTTCCCTTCTGTGCAGTTCCTAGGCTGGGCAGAAAAGAGAGCTTGAAAGCATCCCTTCTTCTCCAGGAAACAGAGCCTGGTTATTTTGCACCTGTGTCATCCCTCTTTGCAGAGAATTTGGAGGCACAGAGTGAAAAGCATCTCTCTCTCCCTTTCTCTCCCTCCCTTTCACCCTTTCCCTCTCTTGTTTCTCCCTCCCTCCCTCCCGCCTCTCCCCCTCCCTCTCTTTCTTTTTCTCTTTGTCCCCCTCTTGCTCTCCTTTTCTCTATCTGTCTCCCTCCCTCTTCTTCTGTCTCTCTTTCTCCTCCCACCCTCACCCTTCTGTCTTTCATACACGCACACACACACACAAACCCTGAGTAAGTTTTTCATTTGGGATAAGGGCAGGACCAGCCCTCTCTCTCTTTACATACTCAAAGACATCCGTCTGTCTATTTATCTGCCTCATGCCCATCCACCTAAATTGTGCTCCACAAAAGATAAAGCCAAATGGGAACTCTTGGGAGTCACTAAGCAAAATGGCGGCCTCTGTGGCTCTGGTGACATCCATGGCCAAAAAAGGGAGAGAGCTGGGAGAGTCTCAAGAGGAGGCCAGGCAGGTACTGGATAAGATTCTCAGTCATTTGGGTTCTGTGCACCGTGTTTTTCTTTCTTGCCCAAAGCAGAAGAAATTATGAATGCAGAAAAAAAAATATTGTCACGTTAACATCCATTGCATGATGTAGAGCAGCTCAGGTGCAGAAAACAGCTTTCCTTGAAACTGGCATTGTCACAACAGAACTTCCTTACCAGATCACATCTTCTGATCATGACCTCTTTCTATGTAAGCAACTTCCAAAAGTTTCTTTTCATTTGCTTGTATGTATTTCTGTAACTTCTTGTTTTCATGCGAATCAGCGTTTGCCAGCGCTCCCGTGTCTGCTTTCCCCTCAGTTTGGCGTTGGGGTGAATCACGTGCAGGTCGCGCAGGAAAGGTTTTGTGGCTTTGCCAGTTGTGAATTGCTTGCAACCGAATGACAAACCGAGCCCGTTTCCGACCCATGGAGAAACATCTGTGGTGGGAAGCCATCCGGCCTCAAGGGCTTTTCTTTGTCTTTGATTGCAGTCCGGTTGTGGTGGAAATCCCCCATTTCGGATCGATGCGAGGGAAGGAACGAGAGCTGATCGTGCTGCGGAGTGAAAACGGGGAAACCTGGAAAGAGCATCAGTATGATAGCAAGCACGAGAACCTCCTGGAGATCCTGAATGGCATGAATGAAGGTAACCACCCTCGCCTTGCAAATGTCCCTGAGCAGAACGGAGATGGTGCAAAAATGGAAGATACGTACAGTTCTTCCTGTCAGGACCCTCAAAGAAAGTGCTGGGGGGGAAAATGGAGCAGATGTCTCTGTATGGATTTCTCCTTCAGTAGAAACAAAGGATGACTGTTTGACCATCGCAATCTATGCTGATAATTTTTGCTATTGGTTTTTTGTTTTTTTTTACAACTTTTGTCATTTTTGTTAACACGATGCTGATGTTTTTATCTGCTTGATATTTTTGTGCTGTCTGCAACAGGGCCCACTAAGCAGCACAAGTATTCTCTAATGCCCCCAACCATTGGGGCACCAGGGGATCGCTTCTGGGGAGAGAGGTTTTTCCATGGAGGACCAGGAAGGGGGGGGGGGTCTGGTTTCGCGTGGTGCCTGCATTCCACAGATGGGGCTTTGCTTGTTTGCGTGGCCCAATTTCTGGCAAGTCGTGACCCAGTGCTGGTCCACAGGCTGGGGGCTGGGGTCCCTTGCATTAATATTTCTGGATAACTACTGTTCTGAATTCCTGCTTAGGGAGTCTCCAAGAATGCCCGAGTCCTTTCTGTGGGAAAGGACTCCTTTAAAGGAAGAAATTGCTAAATAAACATTATACCTGCTCTCAGATGCACTGAGCAATCTCCCAGCTCTCTGATTCTTTGCTGTCTGCCAAATATTCCCCTCCCTTTGCCATTTTAAATGCTAAAGCCAACATGGTTTTGCCAAACGGAGTACCATCTACTGGCCAAGACAGATATTAAAAGGGACCATGTCATCAAGCAATTTTGGAATGTGACTCTCTTGATCTGGCAGATACTGCAGGAGGAGAGTCAAAAATTAGAAAGAGTCGGGCAGACTACAAATGTTATTAAAAGGCTCCAATTCTTTTTAATAAACTTGTGCAGTTTCATCCACTTAAGATTTATTTGGATGGGTATTGTGCTATTGAATGGGCTTGTCAGTGCTTCGGAGTCAAAGGAAGTGATTTTTAAAGTGTAAATCCAACTTCTTTTTAATTATTCCTAGGGTGTTCTTATTGAAGAATCTGGATATGCTTTTAAAGTTTTAACAATAAATTGTTAATTTACTTGGAGAAAAGTACAATGTAAATCAAATGGAACATTGGTTACAGAGTCACGTAATTCTTGTCTGACTCAAAGTTCAAGCAAACACATTCTGAGAAAAGACTTTAATACCAAGCTTGAAAACAGAAAACAAGAAGAAGTGCTTGCAAAACTGCACACTTCAGAATTAACTCAGAGAGGTTTGAGCGTGAGGCTAACAGGATGAAGGGATACTCGGGGGCTGGGGTGGATTTCTGAGTGGTGATGTAAAGATGAGACTTGAGCCCCTTTTCCTTTTCTAGAACTGGACAGCGTAGAAGAGCTGGAGAAGAAGCGGATCTGCAGAATCGTCACCAAGGATTTCCCTCAGTATTTTGCGGTGGTTTCGCGAATTAAGCAAGAGAGCAACCAGATTGGACCGGAAGGAGGCATCCTAAGTAGCACCACGCTGCCTCTGGTCCAAGCTGCTTTCCCTGAAGGCGCATTGACGAAAAGAATCCGAGTGGGCCTCCAGGTAAGGGAGCTTCTTGTCTTGAGAAACCCCAAGGAGGAGAAGACCTCCAAGTCAGGGTCTGGCTGGCTCCATTCGGGCCCAACAGCACAGCAACCCCATTTCTGCACATCCTCATGGAAGGTCCCCTCTTGAGTCCAGTTGGATCCTGGTGAGCAGACCAGACAGGACTTCTTTCTTGACCTCCCATGGAGAGAGGCTACAGCTGTTGTCCGGTCATCTCTCTCAAGTATAGATACTTAAAAATCCAAGGGCTTTTCTCCTCTTAACATTTTATTCATCTTTTGAGTCTTATCCAGCATCTCAACTCTATTCATAATGAAATGAAACAATATCTTTCATTATATCAACACAGATAGAAGATCACCACAAGGAGATTTTTAATTAAGGAGATTAAATCAGTTTCACCCCATTTGGTGGTGAAACTGATTTAATTTGCATGAAGTAAATTTTAAAAAGGGCTAGGCATTAATCTGCATTCATTGGACTAATATCTGTCATGAATGTTTATCATCAAAGCCTGAATTCAGGAAAATTTCACATCACCTACAGAAATGATATCATACATGTTGTTCTTTGAGGTTCTGGAATGGTGATTCATGGATGTGGAAAAGCTAATGTTATATTCTATGCTGCTGTGAACAATGTGTATCTTCTGCTTAACCATATTCTCAATATGGATTTTTAAAGGATATTAAGAATTGTGGGCTTCTCACATGTGGGGGATGATCCCAAAATTTATTCTAGAATCCTGGAAATATAGTCTCTTGTGGGATTGTAACTAGGTGTTTAAGATTCAGGATTTTTTGGGCAACTTGTTCAAATCACAAGAAGTTTTTGTTCAAGACACTTGTTCAGGTGACAACAGGCAACCGACCATGGGTGATCACAGAGGATAAATCAATGTATTTATTTAAAACATTTACGAAGCCCATCTATTTATAGGATAGTGTCATTAGTGCTTCAAGCAGGAAATTCAATGACTGTCAGAAACTATTCTGAGAAAACCAATCCCATATTGTGGCTCAAGGATATTGTATGGCCACTACATTGCTGAGATTTGAACTTAGCTTATATGAATATGTTTAGTGAGTTTGCAGGACAAGACACAGTCTTCTCATTTTGGGAAAAAAAGGTGACTCACTTTTTTCCGGAAAACAATGCATACAGCCATTTAAAACTCTTTCTCAAATTAATAAATAGGCTCAACCAGTACAGGACGAAATGGTTAAGAAAATCCTTGGCAACAAAGCCACCTTCAGCCCCATTGTCACTGTGGAACCGAGAAGGAGGAAGTTCCATAAGCCCATCACAATGACGATTCCAGTGCCACCACCCTCTGGGGAAGGAGTAACCAACGGGTACAAAGGTGACACCACACCCAGCCTTCGACTGCTGTGTAGCATCACAGGTGAGACCCAGCAGGGCTCATGCACTTCCTTAGGATGAGCTGCACATTCTCCAGCAGCTTCTTCCAATGACCCTGTGACACACACACACACACCCCGGTTAGTCTTGGGTGCCTTGGGACGCTTCTCCCCAGCCTCACTAAGACTGGGATAAGCAGGATGGACAGAAGTTGACCTGCTTGTTCGGTTAGAATTTCAGGCCAACCCAACTCCATTGGGAGGCAGGAAGGAAGACAGAAACTCCAAGAACTCTGCTGAATTCTTAATGTCGTAAAGTCTACATTTTCTGTGTTCCTTCTGAAAATTTCTGACTGAAGCTTTTGACCTTCGATACACATATTTTCCTTTCAGCAGAGATCTGATTAAATGTTTTATTGAACAGTAGTATTTAAAATATTTTACATTTTTGGAGTAAAAGAATCTCTCTCCCTCCTTCCGTTCCTCATCTAGCTATCATCTATGCACAAAAGTGTCTTCAGACTTTCTAGGTGGCCTTACTGAATGTTATTCTTGGAAGATACCCAGAGACCATGTTTACTAACTATTTGATTCTCTTGGTTTTAGCATCTCCTTAGTCAGCTACACTTATTTCATGGTTGGGGCTGAGTACTCCCAAGAGGCTCCTCACAAAGACCATGTGTTTTCTCTCCCAGGCCAAGGCCTGTCTTTATCCTCCACAGGCAGGAGGGAAACCTCAGTGGTTTCCATCTGAAACAGAAGAGCAGGAATCCAGAGCTATGGGATTTGGGAGCTCATAACCTTTGGCTCTGACAGAAGCACAATTCCAGACTGAGCGCAAAGCTGAGCATGTCTTTTTTTTTTCCTTCTTCAGGAGGGACTTCACCAGCACAGTGGGAAGACATCACGGGAACCACCCCCCTCACTTTTGTGAATGATTGTGTCTCCTTCACAACCAATGTTTCAGCCAGGTAGGACAAAAAGCAAGGAATACAAACCTTCGTCCTCATCTGGAAAGGAAGATCACATTTTTTTACTTCGACATATTTACATATTACCGTATTTTTCGGCATATAAGAGACACACACCCCCTCAAAAAAGTGGGTGAAAATGTCTGTGCATCTTATTAAGTGAAATTTACCAAAGCCCTGTCCACCCACCGGCTGGCTTTTTTCTGGAAAAAACGGAGCAAAAAAACCCCCCAAAATGGGTTAAAAAAGCCTCAAAATGGGCCAAAAAATCCCCCAAAACAGGCAAAAAAGCTTCAAAAACAGGTTGAAAAAAGTCCTGAAAATGGGCCAAAAAGCCTCAAAAACAAACCATAAAAAGCTCCGAAAATGGGGCACACGGAGACCCAAAACTTTTTTTTTGTTTTCCTCTTCTAAATCTAGGTGCATCTTATATGCCGAAAAATGTGGTAATAAATCAAATTTTTATTTCACCATTTCACAAAATGCAATTCTGGATGGCAACAACAATTTTGAGTGGTTTTCTTCAAAGAGTATTCAACAATTGCGTTCCTTGTTCCTATTTTTTTTTTCCATACCAGCAAACCTCTGTGGTAGGTAGAGAATGGCCCTAAATCATTGAAGCAGATCCCATGGACTACATGTACATCACTTACAAATAGCTATTAGGTAATTGGAAAGATTGTCACTTGTTTTTCCTCTGTGTACAGAGCACTTAAAAACCAAGCCATCATCCAGTCTTGCAATTCCAATTTTAATAAGCTTCCTGTGCAACAACCAGAAAGAAAGCTTGGAGGATTCAAAGGCTACAAGTTGGTCTCTGGAGGAAAATCCAGGTGTGCATCATCTGGATTTCTTTCCAGAGACCAAACTGCAACCGAAGTGATAAGAAAGAGAAAGGAAACATGACACTGTCTAGTTTATGCACCTCCAGTTTTGGGGAAAAGTATCTTTGAGAGTGAACTAAAATTCAAGAAAAACTGTGGGGCTCTTGGTATACATTCAGAATACCTTATTCTAGACAGATTATGATTATAGAGGAATAGTCGTAATTTAGTATTCCAACAGAATATTTATTTTGTTCATGTCCTTATGAACTAGATCAAGGGTGTCAAACTCGATTTCATTGAGGGCTACATCAGGGTTGCATTTGACTTTGGGGGGCAGGGTGTGTGTGGCCATGGTGGGTGTGGCCACCTTGACATCACTCGTGTCAGGGGCGCCTGTGGTAGCCCAAGTGCTCTGCCAGCGAAAACAGGCTCCCAATCTCCGTTTTCGGCTGGGACGGCCATTTTCACTGGCAGAGGGTTGCAGGAAACCGTCCCACCTAAAACGGAAATTGGGAGCCCATTTTCGCTGGCAGAGGTACCGCAGACCAGTCCTTCGCTGTTTCCAGGGTGGTCCCACGGGCCAGATATAAGCACCCTGTGGGCTGGGTGCACGCCGTGGGCCTTGAGTTTGACAACCCTGAACTAGTTGTATGAAAACGAACTCATTGTTTATGCCTATCGATCTGTCTGTCTAATCCAGTCTCTCTTTCCCTTCTCTAGATTTTGGTTAGCAGATTGCCATCAAGTGCTTGAAACAGTTGGGTTGGCCACACAGCTATACAGGGAATTGATATGTGTCCCTTACATGGCCAAGTTTGTCATTTTTGCCAAAACAAATGATGCTGTGGAATCCAATTTGCGCTGCTTCTGTATGACAGATGATAAAGTTGACAAAACGCTGGAACAGCAGGAGAATTTTGAAGAAGTTGCAAGAAGCAAAGATATCGAGGTATTCGTGATTTAACAGCAAAGGTCTTCATGATAATCATGGACTGTGGTGATGTATTAAATATGACATGAAGCCTGAGCAAATCAGCCTCAGTTTAATTTAGTTCAAATCAAAGGTAGATCAAAAGTATGTAGCCTTCCTCATAAGAGCCTGGAAGAATAAGTTTGCTCCCATTTATGTTAATTTGGATATTAATCCAGTTTTTTTTCCCTCCAACAGGTTTTGGAAGGAAAGCCCATTTATGTGGATTGTTATGGAAATATAGCTCCTTTAACCAAAGGAGGACAGCAGCTTGTATTTAATTTTTATGCTTTCAAAGAAAATAGACTGCCATTTTCTATCAAGGTAAAAGCCACGGGTGCCGTAAGATCAGGGGACAAAGCTCTTGTGATCTGACAACATTGTTCTTTTGAAAGGATGTGCTTGGGATATTTCTGGTGATGGCTTTCTCCATGTGCCATCACATGCTTGACATGAACCTCTTAGGGGAGATGGGTTGGCGAAAGAAACAACCAATCCATTAAGGCATGGAATGACTTTCCTGCTGATGGTTGAGGTGCTTTCCAGCACTTCCTCTTAGCCCCTTAGTTGAAGACCAACCTTGCTGCTCTTTGTGTGCATCCCTGCATTGAGACCCAATGTGATTGGGGTTCAGAAGATCCTTTCCAAGGGCTCATTATCACCCCCTGGAAGCGATGAACCTAGAAATGGCCAAGATCTTTCTGGTTCCCCCAGATTGATAGTTTTTAGGTGGCCCTCCTGGCCCATTTGTGGTGGCATGAAATAGTTACCCTCTCTGATTCTAAGGAGTATCATTCATGATGGGTATTTGTTTCTTAAAGGGCAGCAGTCACTAAGCCTGTTACAAAGAAAAGTGGGGTGTGAAAGAAAATTGGTTCCAAACTTTAACCAACTCCTGCAGTTTTATGAAGCTAGGACAATTGAGGGACCTCACGGTTGCTGTCATAACATTAGACTTTGGCAGTCAAGAGTGGGAAGAAAACAGCACTCCTCTGGAAAGCTAATGTGTATTATAGAGGCATAGATGGGGATCCCGTCTTAGCGTGTGTTCAAGGGAACTCCTATTCTCAAGAAATATTCTTGGACAATTCTTCTTCTGGTTAAATTGGCAAACTAAATGTGGTGAAAATGCAAACCAGAGACCTCCTTTCCAACCAACCTGTGATGTCTTACTGACTTATAGATCAGAGACACCAGCCAAGAGCCTTGTGGCCGCTTATCCTTTCTGAAAGAGCCAAAGACAACCAAGGGTCTGCCCCAGATGGCCGTTTGCAACTTGAATATCACTCTGCCAGCACACAAAAAGGTACAGCCTGCGTGGCAGCTTAATATCCCTGGTAGCAACATTAAGAGTTAGTACGTGCTACAAATAGGAATTTTTTGTCTTGCCCTCAGATTAAGCCAAGCCTGTCTATGTATTAACTGTTTTTCATGTATGCAGAAAGTAGAAGTGTGGAGAACATCTCAAATTCAAAATGTCCTGCACTAAGCGATTCTGAGCTCAAAAATTTTGGACTTGGAGTGTTTTGCACACTTTCAGCAGGAAGCATTTTAAAATTCCCAGTTGCGGTATACTTTCTGTTGTTTTTAAGGCTGGGAAATTTTCTTCGCAGATCCTGCTTCTGCTTAAGAGTTCCTAGACTTTCTGCTTTCAGTAATTGTCATGTGTTGATCTGCATTTGATGTAGAGTTTTGTTTGTTAACCTGTTCTTTTTTGTGTGTGTTTGATTGGTTTGCTTTGTTTATGATGAATTAGCTTGCATTTTTGTGCTTCCTTTCTCGGCCTTTTTCATATCCTGATATGCTTTTACCTGCTGTCCATTATAATATTCCTTGTCTCTGCAATTCATCTTGGGACCCAAAGGAAACAGAATCAGATCAAGATGATGAGGTAATACAAAATGCTTTTTATTTTACCTTTATTGTAATCAAGAGCTTACATTCAAACTTGTAGTAAGGTTTCTCTACCCCAAATTCTCAAACTCTATGCCTGTTTATGCTTTCCTGTGAAATAGAAAACTTGCAAACATCCAATAATGTACCTACCACACTGCTTAGAGCAGCAGAGGTACTTTTTTTCCTAAATTTCACATTCAGCCTCCCCCCCCCCACCACATCTCCTCTTCCTCCTCCTCGATGGACTGTTTCACAAGACAGCTTTGCACAAGAAAAGTGAAACTTACCTATGCAGATTCCCATGCAAAAAATTGTGCCACATTTTGCACAAGTATTTCTGGAGGGAAATATCACTTACTAGGGTGCAGTCAGTGGCCTGACTATGATCTGTCCTGAGCTAAAAGCTCCTTGTGGGTAGCTGGGACCTACCAAATTCTCTTATTCTGGCACCAGGCTGTTATGAGGCAGGACACAAACAGAGAACTTTAAATCGGGTAAAAAGTGGGATGGATCTGTGTGAACCCCAGTGATCCACCTTTACACACAAATAAATGCAGCTCATGCACACTACAGTCAAATTTGCTAAATCTGTGTCACCTTAAATACCTGACTCCCCCAGGAAAATACTGCATTTTCCTTCCAATAAACAGAAAAACAATTTATTCATTTAAAATGTTGACTTCTTCAAACTTTCCATATACAATTTATGCAACCCTTTATCTTTTATTATAACCCTTTCCTTATAGGCACATACACATACACACACACGCAAATATATTTCTCAAATCATCTACAGTATTTGAACCACAAGGAGTTAACACTCAAGAATGTGCTTGTGATTATCTATGCCTTCCTCATTAATTGGGATTACAGTGACCTGAATTATCAGCTGTACTGACATATTAGTCACAACCCATTGGAGAAGGAGCATGATGAAGATACCTGGTCAGGACCTTGGGTCTTGCTGCAAAATTGCCAGCTATTGGCAAAGTAGGAGGGGGAGAAGGAGGAGGAGGAGGAGGAGGAGAAAGGCTGTCTCAGTGAGATGTATAGTTGTGCCAACTGTTTCATATTGGCTTGATAGGGGACATTATATGAAAAAAGCATGAATCAGCTTGAGTCAAATGCGTTACAAATCTCAATAATTTGAGCAGAGTTAAACATGAGCTTTATGCTGCCTTTACAGTTAAATCATGACTTAAATCACCAGTTTCAGCATCTTTAAGTCAGTTGGGATGTTCAATCATTCCGGTAACCTTCTGAGCTATCAAATAACTATTTTCTATCAGTTCCAAGCAAACATCTTTTAATTTCCCCCAATCATTTTTCTTCTTTTATAAATATTCCTATAACTATTGCTAAATAAAAGTATGAAACATATATATAGGAATGCAGAATAGAAACTGCTGAAAGCTGGCTTTCTAATCCCCATCCTGGCCTTTGTGCATATTGAAAGGAAAAACCAATCTCTTCCCTGCCTTTTATTTGTCCTCTCTGTACTCACCTTAAAGTGGGTGTACCTTGTCATTTATGTGCTTTCTGTGCAAATTGATATTGGCAGAAGTATTTGATTGGCCTCGATTAAATCTGCCCTGATATGTTCAGTGTTATAACTGTAACTTTGTGTGTGTGGGGCTCTCATTTGTAGCCAGAAATTATAATTGTGATGTCACTGTGCAGTGTGATGGAAGAGCTTATACCAGGGGTGGGCAATTATGGCTCCTTCATGACTCATGGACTTCAACTCCCAGAATTCCTGAGCCAGCCATG
>JAEANM010017357.1:0-12977 GCA_017656035.1 Myanophis thanlyinensis
TTCATTCAGTCAGTCATTCATTCATTCATTCATTCATTCAGTCTTGCCATGGTGGCACAATGGCTAGAATGCTGCACTGCAGGCTAACTCTGCCCACTACCAGGAATTCGATCCTGACTGGCTCTAGATTGACTCAGCCTTCCGTCCTTCCAAGGTCAGTAAAATGAGGACCCAGATTGTTGGAGGCAATGTAGCTGACTCTGTAAACCGCTTAGAGATGGATGTGAAGCAGTATATAAGTGCTATTGCTATTCCTTGAAAGACAGAGCCCGAGAAAGGTCAGGCGAGGTGATCTTTAGATCTCTTCTGTCTGTTGCCAATTTTTCATTTCACCAAGCGTATGTTTGGCAACCCACAGTAACTCAGCATGCATATTTATGGCCTTCCAGCTAGCCCACGGTTCTTGAATAAACAGAGGATATTATCGCTGCATATATTTTGTGACATCAACTAACTCTCCGTGCATTTTATTTTCCCCAGTGGCAATTACTGCTATTCAGTTTTTTCTTCTCCTTCCTTTATTTGCTTCAAAAGGGCAAACTCAAAAGCTCCCGATCCAAAAGAGCACTGAGAAATTCATTTGAGCCGCTTCCGGCTACAAAATATTCATCTGTCACACGGCAAGGTCCTTACACAGGTAGTCCTAGACTTACGACCACAATTAAGCCCAAAATTTATGTTGCTAAGTGAGACATTTTTAAAGTGAGTTTTGCCCGTTTTTACGACCTTGCTTGACACCGTTTGTGAAGAGAACCATGGCAGTTGTTCACTTAGTAACACGGTTGGTAAGTGAATCTGGCTTCCCCATTGCTTGTCAAAAAGTCCCCAAACCTGATCACGTGATTCTAGGACACTGCAACCATCATAAATAAGAATCAATTGTCACCTGTGCCACCAGGTGGGATAGATAAATCTATCGAATAGAAAATTCCTGATGCTGAGGATAGGGGATGCATTTTTCTCAATGCAAATGCTAAAATGGATGCCAGGATGATATCTGGGGTGGAATTTCAAGCTTAAAACTTGATGCTGTTTTTTTTTTTAAATTACCTATATTGGTGGAAAACTCCTGATGCCAGCAATTCAGGGTTCAAACCACTGGAAGGCCAGGGTTTTTTAAAAAAAACCTGAAATTCAAAAACGGGCACTTGGATGAGATTCAGGATTGAATTTCATTTCCCTAGGATAGTATAGAAATTTCCCTTAGATGAACCCGGGGCAAAACGTAGTGACATTTATATGCTTTTTCCTGCCTTTACGTAGTGATACCTGGAATGCACATCGATATTTGCGTAACTAACAGTTCCGAAACTCAGAATATAAGAGAAAGCTTCATTGTTCTCAGAATCACATTATGGCAGTTCTAATTACTAAAAACATGAAGGCAGTAGACATTAAGTCTCTATTTTAATTCCTTCACATAGTGACTTTATTGTGAGAGGGTTTAATTTGTCTTTTGTCTTGAAAAAGCCACCTCATCTTTTATTGCCTGAAATAATCCTCTTAGATCTTCTTCAGGAAAAATATCTGAAAAACAATTGGGATAGCACATGTATAATTCTGTAAGTTTACTGAGGCAGTATAGATTAGAAATCCATTTACTGACTGTTGCAGGTGTTACTGCAGTGTGTGTGTTTTTAAATCTCAAATATTATTTACCCATGTTAGGAAACAAAAAAAATCCAAACATTTGTTTATTTCTAGTTTAAAAAAAAAATAAGCTCAACAAAAGATATGTCTTACCAAAAATGAATTGGACATCTGTCCTGGCCAGCTGTTTTCTCAACATAGGAAGGAGAACAATATTGTCCTTGTCTTTTAAAGTAGAAGAATGTCAGAAGAAAGAAATGGAATTGAGGCTTCTACTCCTTAGCACTTCCAACAGAATAACAGTTGGAAGGGCCCTTGGAGGTCTTCTAGTCCAACCCCGTGATCAAGCGGAAAACCTTATACCATTTCAGACAAACAGTTGTCTAATCTCTTCTGAAATTAAGCAGCTTCTTGATTCACAACTTCTGAAATCAAGCTGTTCCACTGATTAATTGTTCTGTCAGAAAATTTCTCCTTATTTCTAGTTTGGTCCTGCCCTTCATTAGGAGTAAGCTTTCTCAGTTTTGAGATCCTGGATGGAGGCTTTAGTTTCCCTTTTTCTCCCTCTTTCTCCCATTCCAGCAGCCCCCTTTCTCCCTATTGAGAGAGAGATTATATCACTGACACTTGGTTGATCCAAAAGATAAAAAAGAAGAAAAGTGGACATTGCCATTGTGGAAAAATGTTGGAAGAAAACAACAACAGAATTTATGAAAGCAATATCAGGTACCAGATAGCAATAGCACTTAGACTTGTATACCGCTTTATAGCGCTTTACAGCCCTCTCTAAGTGGTTTACAGAGTCAGCGTATTGCCCCCAATAATTTGGGTCCTCATTTTACCCACCTCGGAAGGATGGAAAGCTGAGTCAACCTGGAGCCTGGTGGGATTTGAACTGCCAAACTGCTGGCAGTCGACAGTCAGCAGAAGTAGCCTGCAGTACTGCACTCTGACCACTGCGCCACCACGGCTCATTCAAGATCCTAGTATTACTCCCGATATTTTAAATAGAGTCCAATTAAAAAGTAACAAAGAGACCCACAGTGCAACAACGTGGATTGCTGCCGAAAGACCAATGAGTCAAGCTCCCTTGGGCTGCTCTGTTGATCTTAAGTTATAGTCTGGGGCCACTCCATAAATATGTAAAACAAATAAATATGTAAAAACAATAGAGATGGAATGAGTTCAGAAATTATTAACTTAGAATCTGACCAGTCTGGTCAGCCTGAGGGACCTTCCGACCAAGACTGAATCAGCACAATGTTAAATCTAAGAAACACGTCTACAAAAAAAACAGGTTTCCGTGTATTTGAACTTCATGATAGATGGATTGTTGAGTTCAGAAGCCCCGGAGGCTCATAAAGCTTCAGAATTGTATTCATTCTGAGTTATGTTGCATGTTGGGACCTTACACAATTTAATTTCTGGCTCTCTGTAGCAGAAGCAATATTTTCTTTTGACCCATAACATTTTCAATTTTGAGAATTAAAGGCTGTTCTTCTCTCTCTCTCTCTCCAAACAAAATGTTCTCTTCTTCAGGTTTATTTTATTTTACTTTTAAGAACATAGGCCAAATTAATGAGGGACAAGTGAAAGATATATTTTATATATATATATATAAAAAAAAACTCTTAAGATATCACACAATTGGAATGGCTAGGTCAGATGTTATTGAGCAAAAAAGAAACTTAAAGTAAACCATGCTCCACCCCTAGGCCAATAACGTTTCTTTAGTCTATCAGGAAAATAATATTTAGAAATTATTATTATTTTTGCATTTTTAGCATTACCCTGGGGATATAAAACCCAGAATGGAAGTTTTACAGCAGTTGATTGAGAGCCAAATAATTTTGGCGAAGATACATCTACTCTGGGGAAGAGAAACAAGAAACAAAAAAGAAGGTACAGTAGATGACCAAAACAGCTGCATCAAGATCACATGAAGTGTTAATACCACTTTATAATGCCTTGGTAAGGCCACACTTGGAATACTGCATCCAGTTTTGGTTGCTACGATGTAAAAAAGATGTTGAGACTCTAGAAAGAGTGCAGAGAAGAGCAACAAGGATGATTAGGGGACTGGAGGCTAAAACATATAAAGAATGGTTGCAGGAATTGGGCCGGTCTAGTTTAACGAAAAGAAGGATGAGAGGTGACATGATAGCAGTGTTCCAATATTTGAGGGGTTGTCGTAAAGAAGAGGGGGGTCAACCTATTCTCCAAAGCACCTGAAGGTAGGACAAGAAGCAATGGATGGAAACTAATCAAGGAGAGAAGCAACCTAGAACTAAGGAGAAATTTCCTGTTAGAACAATTAATCAGTGGAATGACTTGCCTCCAGAAGTTGTGAATGCTCCAACACTGGAAGTTTTTAAGAAGAGATTGGACAACCATTTGTCTGAAATGCTTTAGGGCTTTCTTCCTGAGCAGGGGGTTGGACTAGAAGACCTCGACGGTCCCTTCCGACTCTGTTATTGTGCTCTGTTATGAACTTCAGAAGACTCTGTGATGCAGGGTTTCTTGGCACCAGTTGCATTTGCTGAAGCTAAGAACTGACCTAAGAGTCTACTGTATCGCTAATGGTTCAGTCAGCTCCTCCATAAAAGCTTTTTTCTGTTCCCAAGGAATGAAGGGAGCAGCGTAAGTGTAAATATAGTTGCTGTCTTCCTGCCTTCAGAAATGAGTTTCTGTGCCCTTAAAAGCAGCCACATTTTGGCAATGAAGTCCATCCTTCCATCTGCTATGCTTCCTAATTGGGGAAAGGGTGTTTTTTTCCACCCTCTTTTTAACCAAACGTGCACAGAATATATAGCAAGCTACCCTGATTGTGGAGATGTGGTGCATTTCTCAGCCTTTGACCTTCCCAGACACCAGGTGAAGGTAGTCCAAAACGTGGGGCGATTCAACACATCTGGAAGGAGAACTGGTCTATGCCGATGGAAGGCATGTAGAGTTTAAACCACAATGGCTCCCATCAGTAGCTAAGGATTCTAACAGATGTTTCCTATTCTTTCTCTTCCTCCCCCCCCCAGCCTCTGCCTGTTCTCCTTAGCTGTCTCTTGACCGTATCATCTCAGTGGTCCTCCGTGCATCAATGGAAGAGAATATTTGTAGCTCAGAGTTGGAACTACGGAGTCCTTGGTGCTCTCTGAACTTGGCTGTTTTGTTGCAGCACTGATGACGTTACCTGGTTTGGGTCCATGATATGTCTGCAGGAAAACAACCAAGCACAGAGGGCTCCGAGGACCCCTCACGTCAACCCTCAGCTACAAATCGTCTCCTTCATTTCGTATCGCTTCATTTTGCTGCATGGTACGTTGTTTCCATTATTTAAGCTCTTCTTTGCTTAACTGTAGTTTGTCGAGTGACTTGCATTGTGGCTCAGAATGAGGTACGTATTCTGTCCAGGTAGATTAGCTCAGAAGGAAGGAGTTATTGGACCGGACAAAGAGAGAAATCAAGACCACATCGGATATCTTGTGTTTTGTTTCCAAGGCAAATATGGCGTCAGGATTAGGGTGAGCACATCTGTGTTTGACAACATGTCTGGGACTTCAACTCTTTGGGGTTAAAAACTAACCCTCTCTAACTCCAATCCTGACCCAGGTTGGTACTTCCTGGATCTAGTTAAACAAATGAGATACAAGCAGGGCTGATTTATTGTTCTAAAGCTGGAGTATCTATTGAATGATCATCCTTACAAGAATAGCTCTTAATACAAATCAAAACTTGGCTAAAGGTGAAGGTTCTACTCACACATATGTGCTAGTCATTCCTGACTCTAGGGGGCGCTGCTCATCTCCGTTTCTAAGCCAAAGAGCCAGTGCTGTCTGATGACGATTCCGTAGTCATGTGGCCAGCATGATTAAATGCCAAAGGGGCATGGAGCGCTGTTACCTTCCCACCAAGGTGGTCCCTATTTTCCTACTTGCATTTTTTACATGCTTTCGAACTGCTAGGTTGGCAGAAGCTGGGGCAAGTAACCAGAGCTCACTCCATTATGCGCAGCTAGGGATTCGAATCACCAAACTGTCAACCTTTCTGAATGACAAGCTCAGCATCTCAGGCACTGAGCCACTGAGTCCCCAGACAAAGCCAAACCAAGCACAATGTTGGCATTCTGCCATATCTGAAACTTGTAAAGTAAAATTTAAAAAAAAAAGTATTTTTCCTCTTTTTGTTGAGTCTTTGAGTCAATCTTAACTCCCAGTGACTGCCTGAACAAGTCTTGTGTTTCTTGGCAAGATTCCAGAGGTTTACCATTGTCTGTTTCCTAGGGCTGAGAGAGAACGACTGGCTCAAGGTTGCCCAGCTGATTTTGTGCCCATGGCAGGACTAGAACTCACGGTCTCCTGGTTTGTACTCTTGTCGCTTAACTGTACATCCCAACCGGCTAAGCAAGATTGGGGGAAAAGAAAGATAATTAAAAGGAGCAATTTTTTCCCCCTCACAGACTATGTTCCAACATGTCGTCTCAAGTGCCTAAGTTCACTTTATAAATAAGATGAATAAAACAAAGCCTAAAATCAAATCCACATTTAATGGAATTTGCAGGGCCACAGGTTGAAAGAACCTTGAATCGTTTCTGGTATGTCGTACCTGCTGTTTGTTATTGGGACTTTGGGCACTCTCAGCTTGATTGAGTGACAAGCATTAATAGAAAGAGTCGATTTTGTTCTTATAGTCTTAGCTGTACAACATAGACTCAATTATCTTATGTCATTCTGCCTCAACTGCAGTTCCAAAAGGAGGGCCAAAAGGCATCCAGTAGGCATTGAAAGGCATCCAAAGTTTTCCATGAGGGAAGCATTGGCTTTGGAAAAAAAGAATTGGAGAAATACGTTGTCTTACCCATTTAGAAGCTCAACAATTAAAAGCAACATTTTATAAGGGGGGAAAGGCTCGCAAGTCAACCCTATGTGGAAGAATTATTATTATTATTTATTTGATTTCTATACCACCTTCCTCCTGAAGGACTCGAGGCGGTGTACAGCCTATTAAAAAACACATATATAACAATCTAAAAACAAAATTTAAATTTAAATAAATGCGGTGGCTTAAATTAAAACCAATTAAGATGAAACAATTGAACAATTGGTTGCTCAAAAGCATGAAGAACAGGGGTTGTGTTATGAAGCAATGGGCAAATATTTTAGCAACTCATTTTCTTCCATCCTTCTGTTTTCTGTCATCAGATGCTCGCTTCACCATGGATAACTTGATTTGCATTAAGGCAGGCTGCTCATTATTCTAAACCAGGGAACTCTGGTTTGGAGCAGACTAGGGTAATAAATCAATCTCAGATTAGGTCCTGATTGATGGTTCTAATTTGTTAATATTAGCATAGGTCCTCGTGGAGAAAGAATGGTGCAAGGTTGATCCAATGCAATCTTGCTTCGAAGTCTGAATATTATAATGTAAACCAAGAAGCCAGTCCCGAATCTTCTTTTTTTATTCAAGCTGCAAAAAAGGATCTTGGATATAGTTGATCGGCCAGAATGAATTATACAGAAATCACATCTAATTCTCTTTTCAGAGGAATGGTAAACTGAAATATGGGACTATGCATCAACTGTCAAAAAATAACATTGCAGCTGAAAAATAAGTCTCATGCAAAATTTAGTTCAATCTGAAAATCGCACAAGGGTTATAATTCTGCATGTGGATTCTAACTGATTCTGGCTTTCTCTGAACATTAAGGCTTTAATATATTAGTTCTTGCCTGGCTTTTCAAATAAGAAATATATTTTCTTTAGATCAGATAAAAACTTGGGCTAATTGCTTAGTGGGAGTTACAAATCTAATTATACTGTTTATTTTTATTAATTATTAAATATTGACTTGATCGTAATGGTTTTGATCACTTTTATATGCAGCACTAATCTGATGTTACTTTTAAAAGGATTACTCAATTTTCTACAGCTCTTACATCTCTTTTCTTATTTCTTTCCTCTTTTTCTCTCCCCCTGGGTTGTGTTTTTAAATATTTCCAAAATAAATGAATAAAAATGGGAATGGGAGCAAAAAAAAATAAAAAATGACAAAAACAATTACACAATTTGAGTTGGGGAAGAGAGAAGCATAAGAAAAGCTTTTATTTTCTGCACCGACTTCACGCATCGTTAGAAAATAATAGTTGTAGCTCTGAACTGTGGAGTCCTTGGCGCTTCCTGAACTTGGTTGCTTTCTTGCAGACGTTTCATTACCCAACTAGGTAACATCATCAATGCTGCACTGATTATCGTCATGGAGGACTCATGATGGTACCTAGTTGGATTATGAAACATCTGCAAGAAAGCAGCCAAGTTTGGAGACTACCAATCAGCCTACTTCGTGCATCATTGTACATTTGCTTTCAAGAACTCCCAAATAATTGTTCCCTGTGCCATTATTTGATTACATGCTCTTTGTGTCATGCACGACTATCTTCTCAGTAATAGAAAAATCAAAACTGCTCCAGTCAGAAACACGTTAAGATCCCTTCCTAGAAAAAACCAACAACAGTCCTCTAGTTTTCTGTAAGGAATGGAAAGTTTTGCTAATGAAAGTTGGCTTGACTTGACCTTCCCACAATCCTTTAGGGACCAGCTGAAACATTATCTGCCACTAACAATTGTTGTAACTCAGCTTCAAACTGAATGGCAAAAGCAGGGGGAATTTTAAAAGGCCTGGTTATTATAAGTAAACTCCGAGAAGAGTATAGACCTGTCCATCACTCTGCATTTTCTCCTGCAATCAATAATTTGAAGAGAAGCTGAAACCGCTCCATACCAGCAGCATCGGTAGCGACAACGATACCAACAATAAATGAAACGGTAAGGAAGAAATAGCCGTAAAATCAGAACAAAACCTTCAAGTTGTGAAAAGCAGGCTATATATATATATATATAGATAGATAGATAGATAGATAGATAGATAGGGAACACTTGCAGGAATTGGCTATGTCTAATTTGATGAAAAGAAGAACTGGGGGGGGGTGTGACATAATCACAGTCTTTCGATATTTGAGGGGCTGCCCCAAAGAAGTGTGGGACAACCAATTTTAGAAACCACCTGAAGGCAGGACAAGAAGCGATGGATGGAAACTAATCAAGGAGGAGACAATCCTAGAAATAAGGAGAAATTTTCTAGCAGCGAGAACAATTAATCTGTGGAAGGGCCTGTCTTCAGGAGGTGAGGGTGCTCCATCACTGGCTGTTTTTAAGAAGAGATTAGACAGCCATTATGTCCAGGAAGGGGTACAGAGTCTCCTGCTTGAGCTAGTGGTTGGACTAGATAACCTCTGAGGTGCACATATTGCCTCACCGGTGTGATGACATCACATCCCGTTACCTTTGCTTTTCCTTTTCCCTCTCAGTGGCCACCTGTGTGGAAACTCGTCTCCCATGAGTTGCGAGCTGCCAAATGAGAAACATGAGTGGCCATCAGAAATTGAATCTGTAAGGGAATTGATTCCGGCGAAATGAGAGTGAGATTATATAAATGGATGTAAAGCCGTTTCCCAAAAGGGCCTCCTATAAATGCAATCAAAAGCCGCGCGGCCCATTTAGCTGTGTGCGAGAGACTGCGAGGAAGCAGGGGAAAAGGAATGGAAGGAGAGGAGACCACAAAACACCTGGAGACAGCAAGGGAATTGTAGCTTATCGCATAAATGGCCCCAGAGGTGAAATTCAGCAGGCTCACTAGAACCGGTAGTAAATTTTCTAAGCAGTTCAGAGAAGCGGTTGTTAGAAGAAATCTCCTTTTGTTTTGACCCACTTTACAGGGTTAATCCTGTAAGGAAGGCAGGAAAGAAACATCCTGGTGTTGTTTCTACCCTGATCTTTATTGCCCTGCTTACAGAAATTGCCCAGCCAGTCACATGATCTCTTAACCAGGTCCACCAAGCCACGCCCACAGAACTGGTAGTAAAATTTTTGCATTCCACCACTGAATGGCCCCTTAGTCCAGCTGGAGAGATGTCGTCTAAGAAGCATTTCATTTTCATTCATTCTTCCTTGACACACCACCCACGAGTCCTTGCCGTATCCAGATTCTGCCTTTATTCCAGTCTAAAATTAAAGGTCCCCTTTCTGAAATACTAAGTAATTGTTGCTTTCTTGGTCTTGTTCTCCTGGGTGAGCCATTCAGTGGCATTCTTAGGGTTGTGGCCTGTTGGCTGTCGGCCCCTCCAGCAGCTGAATCAGAGGAGAAGGAGAAGGAGGTGTGGGAGTCAGGGTCAGCAGCGAGGAAATCTAAGAACTCCGAGGGGGAAGAGGGGATGAAGCTGGCAGAAAGAGAGAGAGAGAGAGAGAGAGCCTGGGCTGTCCATCAACCCTCAGAGAGTCAACAGCCCCCAGATCTGGAGGTGGCTAATGAAGAAGAGGAGGAACAGAAAGAATGCTAACAGCCAGCTGTCTGCAAGGAAAATAAATCCTTCCATTTCCCACCATTGAGTCAGAACCGGAGAAGCTTCTTGGCTGAGAAGCGAAACATTTTCAAGGAAAAACAAAGGAATTCCAGTTGCCTTTTTAAAACAAAAGCACTTTTGAGACAGACATGACCTGGACGACCGAGGCTCTGCACAGACATTCAGATAGAGGAGGTGAATTTACCGCAACTCCAGGGTTTTTTTCCCCAATCCTTGCGCATGACTACCATTCGCACACGAGAAGCGATGTGTTGTTGCTTTCTGACCATCCCTTCTTCTGTTGAGGTTTCCTAGCAATCTTGTCTGGTTTCAGATGCTTTGTTCCCTCTCAACCTTGTGGAGAGCTTCACCCTCTCAATTTTTTTTTCCCTTACACTTCCATTTGTTTCTGTGGGGATTTCCGAGGGATTTTATTTGGGCAAATAATTGCCAACCGAATCGCCCCCGTATGGACTTTTGAGTTGCGAAATCCAGACACCAGGGAGAAAGTTCATTTTCCACTTAGCCGCTTTCGGCTTTCTAATAAGATGAGTGTGCTAGTTTGGAATATTCAACAAGGGCATTTTTACGAACCTTTGAAAATTGATACAAAAGGGAGCGAGCATGAAAGAAGAGGCAAAAAATTCGGAGCCACATGAACTGTTGCCTGTTCAAGCAGCAACAATCCTAAAATATGGCAGCCTAGCATTAGAATCTCAGCACTTCCGGGACCCCTTTTATATTAAAACACTAATTTTGCTCGCAATTGTTCTACTTGTCATAGAGAGGGCACCGGCTTTGGCCTAAAGAACAGCTAACTTTTAATAACTGTGCGTTGCAGACCCTTTCAGAGTGAATATTCAGTAGAGGGAACGAACGCCTGCTGTTTGCTCGTAGAATTTTTATCATAAAAGCAAACTCCACCGAGATTTGACTTGCCTTAAAGTAATGTACTGTGTGTTATGGAAATACGAGTAAATGGATTTCTTTCCTAACAGGGAAGAAATATTTTTTGGAAGCTAGCATTGCATCAAGAAATTATCTGTTCTTGTGGGCTGTTTAACTGTTAAACACGGCAGTGGTGGGAAAATAATGGATCAATCAAATAGAAGATTTGTTGAATCTGCTAGGATAGATACATCGGAAATACAAAGGTCTTTCACTTGCTGGTGCAAGTGTTCTTGGTAGTTCCTTGATATTCTTGGTCGTTGCTTGGTGGTGCGAGAACTGACAATGTTACCTCATTTGGATAATGAAACATCTGCAAGAAAATGCTTGATTAAAAATCACAAAGATGTCTGAGACATTCTTCCGGCACGGCCTTCTTTTATATCAGATCTTGTCCCTAGCATAATATTCTCATCAAAGATCAGAGTCAACCCTTGCCCGCTCCATTATTTTAATAAAATCTCTACACACCAGACCTTCAGCTGAGGTCCAATGGCAAACACCATGTTTCCCATTTTTGCACAGTGTACTTTAAAAATGAGAAGCACCGTTCTTTGATGTATTCACAATCTCGCTGCTGCTCCCTAAGAGCAAATAATATAAGTATATATTTAATTTGCTTTTATTGCGTCTCTTGCAGCTGGAGAGGAAAAAAAATGGAAGCAGGGTTTTCTTTTCTTCTTTTTTTTCTTTTTTTAAAATCTCCATATAATAGATTCTATCATGCATGAAATATTTCTCATTTAAAAAGCTTCTGAAGACAGTCATGTATTCCCAACATCGCGCAGAAAATAAAAAGGGACTTTCATTGCAAGACACATTACCATTAGAAATTACAATTCCCTTCACTGGATGCCTGTTTTTCTTATCATATTTTTCTTACAAATGGCCTATCAGGTTTATTATCACCAGGAAATAGTCAAGACTGACAAAGCATGAAGGCGAATGTCAGCGTGGCAGCTGACGTTTTCAGGCGCAAGAGAAGAAGCCGGATGATGGGGTCTATGACAATTCTCCGCAGCCAACTTACCATGCCCAACTTACCGTGACCATCGTGCTACCATGGGGACAACTCGGGACAAGAGTTAGACTAATATCAAAGAAATGAGTGGAATAGAATCGTTAAAGAAAGGATGCAAAAGGAGGGACAGAATGAAATGCCAATGGCAAAAAATAAAGCATTTTTTAAAAATTATTTTAAATAATTAAGTAGAATTGTTAAAATTGTCCCGCAGCGAATTGGCCTTGGTGAGTTGGACATGACAAGTTGGCCTGTTCTGATCCAGCATCCCAAACACGATAAACCCCTTGAGGATGGCCTCCAGCACGAGTCAAAAAACTCGGAAGACTTAATCTCTGGTCTCGGTGAGCGACCCAGATTGGACCCTGAAAATAGGGGCACGTTCCACATTGTCTCCGTCCAGTTTGTAGAAATGTAGGCTGGGTTGCATCCCCCCCACCCCGTTCTCTCTAAGCCGTGAAACTCGGGGCCATCCAATATCTTGTTAAATCTAGCTGACTGTTGAGAGATTTGGGATGGATCCAAGAAACGAATTTCTCATAAGCTCACAGTAAAAAATTAACGAGTTTGCTGCCACAGGAGGTGTTGAAGGCAGCTGCTTGCTTGGATTGCTTTAAAAAGAGATGATGAGGATGAGGATGGCCGTGATGATGGCTAATCAATAATGTGACTCACAATAGGATGTGTGAGGGTGATTTGGCGGTGACATCTGTCACCCCGTTGATTCATCTGATCTGGCTGGCTAGGCGGGAGCCCTCTTCCTCTTCCTCCCTCACCAGTCCATGTGCATCTTTCCCAAAGTTGCTCAATGGAAGAGGATGGCCATCTCAGATAGAAAGAATGTACTCATTTCAATTCAATTCAATTCAATCCTTTATTGTCAATGCGCAACATGTTTGCAGCGAAATTGAATAAGCCTCCATTGGTACAATCACACAAAGCACAGAAACACAGAATACATTCAAATACAGAATACCTCTCCAGACACATAAACAAATACCTGGGCTAGGCACACATTTCCAAATCTAT
>JAEANM010017358.1:0-12977 GCA_017656035.1 Myanophis thanlyinensis
GCTTCTTGCTTCTCAGCCTATTTGCGGTCGATTGCCGGCGAAGGGAAGCCCCCGGCCCCCCCACCGCCCCCCCCGTTGCCATCGCCGCGCTCCCGTTCGCTCCCCCCGTTGCCATCGCCGCGCTCCCGTTCGCCCCCCCCTTTCCATCGCCGCGCTCCCGTTCGCCCCCTCTTTCCATCGCCGCGCTCCCGTTCGCCCTGCCCCCCCTGATGTCGACGCCCCGCCCCCAATGATGCCGACGACGCCCCGCCCCCCCGGCCGATGCCGACGCCCCCCCCACACCCCGCCGACCCCCCCGTCCTCTTTTTTTGTTTTTCAAATATGGTCAGCCTATACAGTATATAATATTAGAACAGCACATGTTATACCTCTGCTCTGTGAGCTGTGTTGGCTACCAGTTTGCTTCCAGGTACAATTCAAGGGTCTAGTGTTAAGCCCTTCATGACAATGGAGTGGCTACTTAAGGGACTGCATCTCCATGGTTACATCAACCTGATCTATCTGGAAGAGAAGGCATGCTTCAGATACCATTGTTTAGGGACCTACATGTGATGGGTCCTAGGAGACCTGGATTTGCTGCTGTGGCACCTGCCTTATGGAACATTCTACTTATTAAATCAGTTCAATCCCTTTTGATTTTCTGACCGGCTGCCTATTCTTGGTTGGAAACCGACTATTATTGATATTGTAAGTTGAAGCAACCCTCTTCAGATTGTATTCCATATTATTTGAGGAATATGAGCTATTCTCAAATCTATAAGTGTAATAAAAGTGAACTGTATTTCCCATCTAATTAATAGACCAAAACATTCAGATTATTAAGGTTCAGTATGATAGTTCCTTAGATAGGCTTCATTTAGAGACCATAGCAGCAATGATAACAAACGATGTTTCAACTTTAGTGCCTGTAATATCATTTCATGTAGTTAAAGTTTTCTAGATTATACAGCTTTGAACTCATTATCCCATGGTATACAATATAACTATAACTTTGCCAGGGTTTGTGAAAAGGAGCACATAGTGGTGCATTCACTCACTAGTCTTTGCATTTTAAAGGGAAAAAAGTGCATTGCTATTTTACTTAATTCAAATTGCATGCAACCCAAAGGACGAAATAAACATTACTTTTTAAAGTTTTGCTAAGAAGATGAGAATTATATAATTTAGAACAAATACTTTTTCAGGGGCTGAATTGACACTTTCACAAACAGAGGGTATACAAAACAGTGGCGCAGTTGTTTTCATTGAAATGTAGGACTAGCACATCTGGTGGTTTGAGTGGGGGGAATTAGATTTTTTTTGATAATTTAAACCCAAATTAAGATCTACAGACTTTGTTTTTTGTTAGTCCGAAACACAATAGGAAATATATCTGTTTTGGTGGAGTTTGTCACTGAAATTGACTACTACAATTTTAAAAAATAATTTGGAGTTTACCAGTGTTGGACTGCCAACTCCATCCAGACATGCCAGTGTTGATGTCTTGGCAATTATTCAAAATAATATCCATCCTACTAACTTATCAAGGTGAACCCACTGAATTGCTTCCTATTAGTCGAATCATTTCAAAATTCACTGTTAAAAGCCATTTTTTCCCTTTCATTCAGTTAGTTCCTTGTCTCTATACAATACAGTAACTTGTTGCAAAGGAATCCACTGACTATTTTGAAATACAGAAATAGAATAGGAATGAAGTCCTATTTTTTTCTCTTCTTTACAAATAATGCAGGTTTAAATCCTGTGTCTAGTATTAAAGCCATAAAATGAAGTAGAACTGAAAACACTTATTGCTCCCATTAAAGAAAAAGCAACTTTTGCATGGTGGCATTGTAAAAATGAAACTCTTTGTATGTACAGTTTTCAATATATCATTTCAGATATTATAACTACAATAGAAATGCTTGTTGACTCTTTTTGCTGCCTGCTATTTGACTTTGACAATCACATTCTCAAAATCTCCAAGTTGAGTTTAAATGCTGGTAACATCATGAATGCATCCATGTACTTTCTTGGTAACCATTCTGAAATTATTGGCAGTTCATATATATTTAGAATTATTTAACTAATCAGTACTAACCAGTGCAACTTGTTTAACTTTAGAGCTTGGGCTAGGTAGGTAGGTCTTGCCAAATGCTGAGAAAATTAACTTTTTTTTCCTCAGTAATACTTAGTACATGACTTTGAACCAGTCTCTCACTTCAGGGCAATTATTAGACCATTACAAAGGTCATAAATATATGCAAACTTGGGAAATCTTCAGATTTCTTCCTTAAGCAAGTTATTACAGAAAGATTTGGGTATATGTGAATGTGCCGTGTGTTTTGGGAAACAGTGAAAGAAGTGAGAACAATTAATCAGTGGAACAGCTTGCCTTCAGATGTTATGGGTGCTCCATCACTGGAGGCTCTTAAGAAGAGATTGGACAACCATTTGTCTGAAATGATATAAGGTCTCCTGCTTAAGGGGATTGAACTAGAAGACCTCCAAGATTCCTCCCAACACTTCTCCTCCCCTCTTCTCCTCTTCTCTATTTTTAGCAGCATACTGATTTTCAGAAAACCACTAGGAGAAAATTCGATTTAGCATAGGAAAAGGCAAGAGTTCTAAAAGCTCTAATTCTATCCACACCATTTCTCCAATATCATTTTGATTCATGCTTAGGTATTGTAATGTTTGTAATAAGCTAATTAATCACCATGGTAATAGGTGATTACCTATTACCTTGCCTTTCTTTTAAATCAGCTGACACAGAAGACAACCCTTTGTATCCATATTTTGATAAATAGTTGAGATGACGACTCAGCCAAACATATTAGTAACCATAGATCTGATTTCAGACAACCAGAGCATTTAAATTATAAGAGGAGAGATGGGATTGCCAGAGTTATGTTTTTTTTAATGATAGATAAGGAACAAAAACAGACCATTTCTTCTGAAGTGGACGTTGGAAACCTGCCTCCTGTTGTATCTTTTTGTCACATTAAAGTGAGTTAAAAGTATTTTTCCTAGTCCAGACAATTTTTTCACTTTCAAATAGTCAGAGCAATGCATGAATAACCTGCACGTTTTAGAAATTAAAATATATTATAAAGTTTCAAAAATGGTTTACATTATATATGAATGGATTTCATCAACGTAAGTAACAATTATTGGGGGTGGTAATGGATTCCTTGCTTATCATGTAGAAACACAGAGAACTAATTTTCTAAGTGTATTGTAGACAGAAATATAGGATATAAGGCATGAATGAATAAATCACAAATAGAAAGAGCTATCATATGTGCCCACTGAAGTATTAGTTTTCACTAGCTTCCTTTCTACTACAGCCCTCCATGTTATATCTCATTCTGTTCCTGAAGGTCTCAATTTGGGAATAGATTTGAAAGTTTTAGTGAAATGACAGTAAGCAAGATAAAGGATCATTTGAAACTGGAAATCTTGATTTGTGACAGTGGAAGTAATTTGCACTGAGACTGAGTAACATGGATACAGTGCACTAAATTGAGAACTAGTTATTGAGTAGAAGGCTTCAGATGAACATACTATCATATTCTCTTTTATCAGGTTGCTAATAAAATAATCATTTCTTCTTTATTTCCTCCTTCACAACAATCAAACCTTTGTATGATAAATATCCTTCTATCTGGACTATGTAAATGATAGAAGAACCTCAGAGGTGGGATTCAACCAGTTCATGCCTATTTGCTAAAACCGGTTGTTAATTTTCTAAGCAATTTGGAGAACTGTTGGTTCAGATGGTCATTAGGGCAGAGAACCGGTTGTTAAATTATTTGAATCCCACCACTGAAGAACCTGCTCCCTTGCAGATGTTTCTAATCAGAAAGGGCTATCAATTAACAGAGACTCCAAAGCCATTCAGTCTTTTTATCCTTAATAGGCTTTCTGGGGAAAGAAATGAAAGGCAGAAGAAAGATACAACAGTGTTGCAAATGGAAGCTATAGGTGTCTGCAGGGTGAGTTAAAAAAATTCAAGATGGCAGTCTCAATCATGTATTGGGCAACCATAAGGACCCTAAAAGTTATTCAAAGCCCTGCCCCTTTTTACATATGTCATGATGAGCTAAAAGATGAGGTTTTAGTTGCATGGTTGTGTCCATCATCCAGACTTTTTTGCTCAACCTCCACCTTGTTGAAACCCTGCAGGGTTGCCTAGATAGCCATAATTTTCCTGACAGAAACAGATGAAGACCTTGCTTGAATATACTTTGTGTTAAAGAAGATAGATAAAAGGCACAGTGAATCACCCAACAGAAATGCAAAGAAGTAAGGTATACCATAATGGATTTCAAAGTATAAATGGGGTGCTTTTTGGTTCTATGGAATACAGTCTTTGCTTTGTTCACAAATATTATTTTCTCCATTTCTGCAGTAATCTGTTACTACTGTTTCAGAAATTTCAGCATGAATTGGAGGAACAATAAATCCCAAAGCATACGTGACTATAAAGCAAGCAAACATGTCATAAACAAAGTCAATCACATTTACCACTGAGGTAAATGTCATTTGAGAAAGCAGGGAGGTATCTCATGGAGTAGGAAGATGAAACAAAATGATCTCTGTTCCCTCATAAACTTATTTAACCACCTTCTCATTTGAGGAAATAGGTTCCAAAGACCCTGAGAACTGAGATTTTCTTAAGTTTTGAATAACTATTGATTTTTCATTATGAGAAAAAAAATAATAAATAAGTTTTCAGAGTTTTTTAAAAATATCATTTTAAATAGCTGGGATTTTGTAGCAGACATAGTTTTCCAGGATAGGCCAAGATGCTGCTCCACACCATCTCTTCTATCCTTCTCCTTGTTGACTTCTTGTGTTGGGCTCTTGGTTGAGAACCAAGTCAGAACCAAGATTGCGGGAACTGGTCTAATGAAGAAAAGGGGTGACATGATAACTCTCTTCCAATATTTAAGGGGTGACATGATAATTTCCAATATTTAAGGGGCTGTCACAAAGAAGAGGAGGTTTATCTATTCTCCAAAGCACTTGAATGCAGGACAAGTAGTAACAGATAGGAACTTATTAAGGAGAGATCCAATATAGAACTAAGGAGAATTTTCCTGAAAATGAGAACAATTAATGGATGGGTGCTCCATCATTGGAGGTTTTTAAGAAGAGACTGGACAACCATTTGTCTGGTATATAGTCTCTTGCTTGAGCAGGGAGTTGGGTTAGAAGATGGAGATCAATTACAACTCTCTTATTCTGTTAACCTGCATCTCCTAAGACCAAAAACTGAGACCTTTTATGGAAGTTTTTGATGTCTGGCAGCCTTGGCTTTGACTGTGATGCTTTTCACCCAGAAAGAATGTGTCTCTTCCTGGAGCAAAGGAATGGGCATGCCTGTGAAAGAACAGGTGAAACAGTCAAACTGTTTCACACACAAATCCTCCCATGCTACCCTCATGGTTAACACTTTGAGGTAACAAGTGGACAATTGAAGGAAATGTATTCAGTTCATTTTTTTCCAATCAAATCAAACTATTAAACATATTGTGCAAGATTTCCCACAACATGTATTCTCTGTTTGCCCAGAAGATCTGCACAAAACTATGCAAGAGGTGATTGCTTGGATAGCTGAATTAGACAACCTGTTATGAGGCCACTGCCATACCACCATAAAAGTTTTACTTACTGTATAATTACACAGATTGTGTATATATGTTTACTTCTCTTCTATCATGCTCTTATCATATGCTAAATAATAATATGAAACCAAGGATGGCTTCACCCCCCCATTTGGTATTTGGTGTTTGCTCTTTCATAAATCCTTACTGGGGCAGTTTAAGGGCTTTCAGAAAGTACCTCCAGATTTTCTGCTATAGTTTATTTTCTTTACATTTTTCCAGGAACAAAGTATAAACATATCTATTTGATGACAGGTTTTCCCAACTGGAATCTTTCTGAATGTTAGTTCGCAGCACTAATTATCTTCAACAGTTGTGGTTTCACTCAGAAACAGTGGCAGTAGAAGTGTGTGCGTATGTTGAAAATGCTATAGGAAAAACAACATTCATTTCACATATTCTATTTTTAATAATATCATTGCTATTTTATCTAGTAAGTAATCCTCCTGGTAAGCAGCTCACTATGAAAGTGAGACATAAATATATTTACAGACCAAAGTACTCAAAATGTCTTAGTTTTTGAAAAATTCTAGTCCTATACCTTAGCAATTTCAATATGCTGAATATATTAGTATCATAGATAAGGTGGAGCAATATTGTCTGATGTCCTTGATGCTGTTTTGGAAAAAAAAGAGAGAGATCTGAATGATAATCAGCTCAAAGGTAACAGAGTTTACTATGATTGAAGCATTTACCTTTGATATAAGTTGTGCGTCAGAACTGAGATACAGAAAAAAATAACAACCCAGAGACAGGCAATTAAAAGTTCAATAATCTCAACCAAAAGGTAGTTAGATCTTTGTTCTTTTACTTTTTGCCTGATTAGGAAACCTGCATGCTTCAGCTTTCTTAAGAAAACTTTGAAGGGTGGGGGGTTTAAAGAAGAAAATGATTCATCCAGGCCTCCCCTCACAGATGTGTCTGAAGATGGGATTTGGTTGCTAATTCAGAACTAAGATTGATATTGAAAAACAGTAAAGATGGCTCTTCATATGCAGTAATTGTCAGTAGGATATTCAAGCTTCAAATGGCAAGATATTTGAACATATTTTTATAGAAAACTATAAATCTATGTAGATCTGTGCTCTTTAATTTTGTTCCCTCAGTAGTCATAGATGGCAGGTATAAAAAAATAATACTTTGTTAGAAAACATTTTATCTTGTGGAGGGGATGTAATTGAAATACTAGTTCATGCTCCCTGGGTCTTTCTTTTAGAAGAATTTTCATGTTACTTGTTATATCCAGAAATGTGTAAAATCCTTACTTGCTCAGATTATGTTAGTTTTTTTTTTTTGCCAAATTCTGCCTGTTTCTTCTTGGGTCTGCTAATGAAGCATCATGAACTAATTAACTCACGAATTACCTACTATGATTGTGAGATGGGCAGTTATATAAATTGAAAGAATGAATGAATAAATAATTATTTAGAGAAAAAAGGACCTGTAGTTAAGAAGAACAGTATTTCTGAAAGATTATGCTTATTAATATGAACTAGACAATCCATGCCCTATTGGTTTATCATTTTAGGATCTTCTTCCTTCCTACTGCTGTTTTCCCCATTTCCCTATTCCTGCTTATTTTCCCATTTATTGCTTTTGGGAAGAGAGAAAGTCAACAGAAAAGCCAGCAGGAAGTTGCAAGTTTAAGGCCAGCAGGCAGGTAAATGGCTGTTGCCTGATGGGAAAGGGAGTAAGGAGTGGATCATGAAGGAGATGCAGGGGTACGTGAAGGTGCCATATGGGTTGGGAAGGGTGCATAGGTGTGCACAAGAGATGCTGAGGGGGTCAAGGAAGGCACATGGGTGGTAGTGTGGGTTAGCAAGGGTGCATAGGGTTGGACAATAAGGGCAGGGAGTGTGGAATTAGAGGTGGCATGAGTCAAATATGATGCATGGTGGTTGCCACGGTATGTAAAAGTGCCATGCAGATCAGAAACAGCACATGGTACAATGTGCATTGGAAAGGGTGCATGGGGTGGCATCATGGGTCAGGGATGACACATGGAGGTGCATGGTAGGTACCATGCGGGCAGAGAGGATTATGCAAGGGTTGCTGCATGAGTTGGGATGTGCAGGAAGGGTATCTAAGGTGCTGTGTGAGTCATGGAGGACACATGACAGGTTCTTAAATTTGGGAAAGATGTGTAGGGATGAATGAGAGATACTGCATACAGTAGATAGGGAAAGGAATGAAGGAGTGTGTGAGTGGCCAGGAAAATGTCACAGAATGTTGAAAATGAGGATCATGTGCCAGTAGCAGCCTGGCAACACTGAAGTAGCCATAACTATCTGAAATGTCATTCCCTCAGGAGTAAGGGATCTTGATGGTCTGTAAGTTAATCAATTTGAGGTACTTTTTTAAATAAAGTTTTGCCCCATGATGTCCTGGTTTGCTCAGTTAAACATTACAGACACAAGAGTTTTAGTAGTATAAATATTATATTATTTAACTGAAAGTGCACTTTCAGGTCCAAAACAGGATCCTGTCATGGCCTTCTCTCAACAACATTTTTCTGATAGAGCTTAATAGCTGCTGAAGAATTCATGCCCATCTTTACCTGCATTATTTTGGTGATTCAATCCATTTTCATCCAGTGGGCTAATTTGTTCTATGATGAATGAAGTAGGGAATGTTGGATTCATGAGGGACAACATGAAGCAACTGAAATAACCTAGTTATTGAGGAAGAGCAGATATTTAGGGATGGGGGAGAGCCTTATTCAAAACTATATATGTTGTCTAGTCTTGTTTGGCAGGATGGAAGCTTCCTGTTCTTGATTTACAAGCTTATCACCTTAAGATATCTTTCTCTCTGATGACTGCCAATCATTACTGCTGAATGTCAGCAAGTCCTCTGGATAAAGTCTCTACTTTTAAGCTACAATAAGCCAAAGGCTGATTTTCTAAGTAACAAAGCTCATGTCTTTGTCAATCCATGCAGCACTTCCCATGGCTATTGACGCAAATTGCTAGCCGTTTATATGTAGTTATCAGAAGAGGGCAGGATGAATGAACTAAGTTGCTCTGATATCAATCCTCATTAGAAACTAATTCATATACCTGCAGTGTAAGCTCCTATTTGCATCTCTGATGAGATGACCAGAAGACTTTGGAACTGCTCTTTGCCTATAGTAAGCAGAAAACTCTAAAAGAAGCATTTTATTTATACTTTATCACATTTGCATAACTCACCTATTGATTCTGCAAATTGGCCAGCAGTTACATAAATTTTCTTGTAACAGAAAATCAATAGTTAATAGCTACCTGTTCCAAAGGCCGCTGAATTTTTAGTTGGTGTTATTAGATGGAACTTCATTTACATGTCATTCCATGTTACATGAGCCAGATAAGAATTTCTTCAAAGGAGAAGAATGTTTTAGAATTTTCTTCAGAAATTTCCAATTATCTTTTTCTTTATTGTCTCCAAACTGAGCTCTACTTCTGATGACTCTATTTTTGTTACTTGAGCTTTAGCTGGTTAGGGAATCTTCCCAATAGAATTACAGTATTTCAGTCAATAATCAGATCAGAATTAATAAACGCTATGAGTTTTCAGACTTAATATACAGACTTAATTTACTAGGCTAAGCAATAAATTAAAAAGATTCTTTTAAATTCAGCTTAAATGATTCTGTTGTCCAATCTGTGATTAGATCAAATTTCATATGTAACTATAGTACAAGACAGAACTTGGGTGCCAGGCACAAGAAATCGGGAGCCAGGGTTAGGTCCAAAATGAGTACAAGTTTATTCCATGCTACATTTAAGCAAGTATCTGAACTACTAATGGTCAAGGAAAATTGGTGGAAGAGTCAATGGAATTCAAGGAGGGCTGGGCTTAGATTTCTTGTGAGTTTGAAGATGATGCTCTTGACCCTTTCCTTGGCCTCAGCCTGGTCATCTCCTACATTGGGGCATCTCCTACATTAGGTTCACAGCAATAACTAGGAAGAAGAAAAGGGACTCTGAAAGCAACCATGCCAGCTTATCTCATTTCGAACAAGAAGTGTAAGATTTAGTGGGACTTAGGGGCACCCAGGTTTGCCTTCATCTCTGAAAGCTTCTGGGGTGCTTTGTGTTACTCATGCTTTGAGCTCAACTAATAAAAGAGGAGAATCAAAAAATGGGACTATATAGTGGAAATGTAGGATAGAAATGTGATGGCATAAATGAAAGAATTAAATAAGTAAACAAGTGTCCATCTGTATTATTTGGTGAAGTAACCAAACACATAAACATTACCAACTAAAGAGGCCATTCCCACACAGAAAGACCATTCAACTGAGACATCTATCAGAAATGTAGAGCAGTTTTTCCTCATACTGGCAACTTTAAGATGTGGGAGCTTCAACACATAAGAATGTCAGTTGGGAAATTCTGGTAGCTGAAGTCCTTATACTTTAAAGTTGCCAAGTTTGAGAAGCACTGGTGTATTAGGAATTTAGCTTTCTGGACTTCAGATACAGGTAGGAGAGATAAAATAGTTGTGTAGCCCAAGTAAAAAGCAAGAGAAGGAGATCCAAGAATAACTCTGCCTTGACCTTACTGTCTTTAAAAAGGAGTAGTGAAAGTTTTTGACCAGCTCTCAAAATTCTGTTTCTATATTCTAGAACAGGGGTGTCAAACTCAAGGCCTAGGGGCCAGATCTGGCTCATGGGGTGCTTAGATTTGGCCCATGGGGCCACCCTGGAAACAATGAAGAACCTTCCCCACAGTGCCTCAGCCAGCAAAAACAGCACTTGGGAGTGCTGCCCGTGACACGCCCAAGCTCCGTTTTCCCTGGCAGAAAGTTGCTGGAAGCCATCACAGCCAAAAATGTAGCTCACAAGGGCCATGAGTGGCACTCCCAATTGTTTTCACTGGCAAAGGGTTGTAGGAAGCAGTTGCAGATGATAACCGAGCTTGAGAGACTGTTTTCACTGGCAGAGTGCTTGGGCCAGTACAGGCACCCCCCGACACAAGTGATGTTGAGCTGGCCACACCCACACTGGCCCCCCAAAGTCAAACACAACCCTAATGTGGCCGTCAATGAAATCAAGTTTGATGCCCCTGCCCTAAAACAATAAAGCAGCATTCCTGGAATACTGACATTAATTCACCTAAATGCATTATTACTTTTGCATTCTTATGTGCTTCTCATCTCCACATTTTCCTAGTTACTCCTTCACTATAAGTCCAAAACTATTCATCCTCACAGAGACCAAAATGAAGTAAGATTGAACTAATTTTTCAAGTTCTTTCCCTGATATAGGAAAGTTGGGTATTTTAGATTGTGTATTTTTAATATTATAAGCTGCCCAGGGTCATCAGGTATGAGTTGGATGGCCATATCAATTAAATAAATAAATTTCCTAACCAGGCAGAAAAGTTCCAGTAACCTCACCATCCCCAAACTGATGTTCTTTACTTGCGTTGGCCTGTGCTATGATAGGGGTTTCTGAAAGTTATGGTCCCCAAACATTGGTGGAACATCAACCTGGAGGAGACAGCATACAAAGAGATCAGGGAAAGAATTTAGATTTATTTTCAGTAGTTCACTCTAAACTTTGCTCCTACTTCACAATCCAGAAATAAATGAGGGCATGAATTGACCTAAACCAATTCAGTCCATGCACCAATACTTTGATAAAGAAATAAATTCAATGTAAATTCCAATTACTTGTGAAAAAGGTGAGCGGTTGGGCCCAGTTTTTGTAAAGCTTCTGTAATCATCTATTAAAAAGTCAGACAACTGAACCTTCTCTCTATATAGAAGAAGAAAGAAAGTTCACCTACCTTACAGACTATTATGAGGTGCTTTACCAAATATACTTCTGTCCCAGGCAGTTTCCTTCTAGAAGCACACCTTTAAGCCACATGTTCTTACATCTGCATTTCATTACAAACCATTGCCAGCTGTTAAAACATCTTCTTTTTATTTCTGCAAGGAAGCTTCAAAGGCATGAGTCAATAGGCATCTATCTATAAAGTGTTACCAAAAAGGCAAGTTTGTAAGAACTGCCCCATGCTCTAACCACAGAGTCCTGTAAATATTCATGATAATCATTTTATAACAAAAACCAAATGTGTTTTACAAAATAGTTATCTTATTCAACCCCTTCTTGTGTTTACAGGGTTTTATTTTTTAAATGAAATAAAATATTATGGCCATTCCAAACTCTGATATACAGGGCCAGTTAATGCAATATGTTTTTATTGCCAGCTAGCCAGCAAAAGAAAACCTCTGTAACCCTTATATCTGTGCAGTTCTAATAAACACACCCCATATGGCAAAACAAGTGATACGTGGCAACCCAAAATTTCTCATAAGATTAACTCTGTATCACCACTGAAGAGATTTGGTGACAAGAATGCAAATATAGACTGTTGCATTTATTTTATGTTCTGTTAAATTTGAAATGCTTGTTATTGTTGCTGTAGCCATTCTTTTCTCCATTATTCTCTGCAACCACTTTGTGACCCTCACTCCCTACCAACCCAGGCTAAATAACCTCATGGTATCTTCTTTGGGGGATTTAACTGAAATGTGGGAAGCCAGAAAGACGACAGATTGAGGCGAGCTGTAAAATGCAGGTAAGTATTTTATAATATATCTGAAGCTTCCTGAGGTTGAGAAGCTGGCTTCCTTGAGACTTCCTAAGCAGGGACTTATCGACAAATTACGGAGAGTGGAATAAAGTGATTTTCCTCCCCCTGCCCTCCCCCAAAACAAAACTTCTGAGATAAATATTAAAAATACACAAGGTAAAATACCAAAGGTTCTTTTTTTTTAATTAATGGATAATTGGAAATGTATTTTGTTAATAAAAATATGAAATTAGAAGATCAAATAGAACTGATGGAGAAAACTAATTTTAAGATTGAGAAAAAAGTAAAATACTTGGCTATTGCTATGACAAATATAAATTGTATGTTATTTCAAAATAATTCTGTTATGACAGGGAATGAAATTAAGAGGGACATGTTAAAATTGAAGAAATTAAATTTGTCAATGTTGAGGATAATCTCTGTGATGAAAATGAATGTTTTATTTGATGCATTTTTATCTACAGTATTGAATATCTGTACCAAAGAAAGGGAGAAGTCATTCTTTTTCTTTTCTTTACTTTCCCTTTTCCTCTTACTGTGCTTTTTGTCTGTTTTTTTTGTACTTTTCCCCCCTTGATTGTTTACTTTTTATTCATGTTTTTCAAATTTAATAAAATCATATTAAAACAAATAATTTTGCTAGAATGATATTTTTATTTTAGATTATACTTGTTTTGACAACTGATGTGCCATTCAAATAATGGCAAAAAGATAAATCTAATCTAATCTAATCTAATCTAAT